>JAYRBW010130223.1:0-16076 GCA_036023295.1 Invenusta paracnida
TAATACATAAGTATTAAGTATTTTACTTTAATTAGTTATTTTACTTATTAATTTAAGTATTTAATACATTAAAATAAATTGTAAAATAAAAACAAAAAACAAAATAAATTTTAAAAAACTGTAAAAAAGCAAAAATAATTTAATGTGGGAAACTTGGAGATTACCATAAATATATATACATTAAATATACATATATATTATATACACTAATAAAAGCTGGTGGCTGCTTGCGGTCGCAACCACATCACCACAATTATCAAAAATCTCCTCAATTATAAAAATATTGAAAAAATTGAAAAATAATTTAAGGCTGGAAACTGGGATATTACCTATAGGGATTACTTGTTAATTACATTTATTATCCAAAAAAATTTAATTTATGGCCAAGTACTCTACAATTGCCACAATAACAGTATCTTTGTTTGATTTCATAAAATTATAATATCTTAAATAAACTATTAATTAATATTTAATTTTACTTCTAATAGTATGCATGCTGTTTAGTATATATTCATATAAGTATGTGATATATTGTGTATTCATTTATTTCATTATTTTAAAAATGTTTATATTTCAATAAAAAAACAAAAAATTATTCATTTACATTAATATTATTATTATATATCTATATATATTTTATCAAAATATTATTTCTAGATCTAAAATGTTAAAGAAATAATAAATCATTTTTATAAACATATATCTCCTTTTTTTTCAAATAAACAATTAAAAAACATTTCATATAAAAATTAAAATATTTTCTGAGAGTGAAACTATCTATACCTGACTACCTATATAGAAAATATTTACAATTAAAAATATTTTTGATTTTATTTTTTCAAGTTTAAATAAAAACATATAAGAAAGGGAAACACTAATACATATTTCTATATATAAAGATGTTTTAAAAGTTTAAGTATTTTAAATTTTCTGGTCTGGACTGGGGTAATAATAATATGAAAAATATGTGAAAAGATTTCAGAAATGCTTGACATAGGCATGAAAAATGAATTTTTCAATAATTTTGCTTCCTTAACACAACACATGTATTGCAGCAATACCTCCAAAAGTCCAGAACAATTTAATCATCCATTGATTTATGTTCAACAGGTGCATGAAGTGCATTAATAATGAATGAATTCACATTAAAAATAAATTTTAATCATTTTATTGGTTTTTGCATATTTGCATAATTGTTTTTTATAAATATTTCTACTTCAGTTATTATTTTATTATCATTTATGGCAGAATAGATTAGATAAAGAGACTTATATAATGAATATATAAGATAAAATAGAAATTGCCATAATAATAATTATATTGTAAATTTTTTAATTTATATATTTTTATTCGAATATGTATGATTATTTAAAAATATTGTACTTATTTGAAACATTAATATAATATAAGAAAAGCAAAAAATTTCACACTATTATTTATGATCCAAATGTCATATGATTTTTAAAATGATATGAATCAAACCCTGTAAAACCAATAAATAATACAGGATTAAAAATTAATAATAATTATTTGTAATTGTTTGTATTAAATTTTTTAGCAATACTGCAATAGAAGTTTTAAAATAATAATAAGTTTAAGACATACATATTATAACATTATATAAGAAATTTAATTATTTAATAAATAAATAGAACAAATACGTTATATACACATATAAGTAGATATAAACACATTAGTAATATTCTAGCAATAAAAGAATTATCATTAATACACTTATATGGTTATTTATGAGATATAAATTATATTTAGATTATTCTTTCTCATTTTAAGTTTTTTCTCCTTTATTAGGATAGCCTCTACAATTTTTATGTCTTGGTAGTGTGTTCCCTTCTATAGTATCTGCATATCTTCTACATGAATTGTATTACTGTATCAGTGTGTAGCTATTACAGATATTTCTCTTTTGCATTCTTTTTGTCATTATTAAAGTTATTAACACATATACCTGATAAGTGACCCTGACTGATAGTTATATAGAAAATAGTATTTTCTTAAAAAGGGATCTTGATTATTATATATTAAAACTGTATTTAATCAATATATGAACACTCTTTTTCATAACTATTACCAAAATATTATTATTTCTTCACAGGACATAAATTATCCCATGAGTTGCAGTAACCAATTTAGTAATTACAACTTGCTAAATTATTTTTTATTTATATAAGAAGATGATATGTTTGTGCTGTAATAAATATATATAATTAAAGTCTTCCAATGTTTAAATATACAGCCAACAATATATACAACCAATATATTCAACACTTTAATGTGAGTAAATCAATAATTATAAGACTTTTATCCAGGAACCAAGCAACTGCATCTGTGGATGATTGTTCATGTTCTGGAAAGCCAAAGATCTCAAGTAATCAAGAAGATCAAGTTCTGATTTGTATATCCGCTGCAAATCTGAGACTGGTTGCAAGGCAGCTAGGGCAGAGATGAGAAGTTGAACATGGAGTGCAAGCTTCAATGACAACAATTAAACAATGTCTAAGAGCTGGCTTAGTTGGTTGTATTGCTTGCAAGAACCTCTACTCACCAATTGTCATTGCAGAATTTGACTAGACTGGGCCATGGAGCAATGGAGTAAAGTTGTTTCTTCTCCAATGAAAGTCCTATACACCTTGTATGGTCTCACCTGAAGTGTTATATTCAAAGGTGTAGGGATACTGCAATGCACCAACAGTACATTCGTCCAACTGTGCATGCCTCAGTTGGCAAGATACATTTTGGGTGGTTTTTCCCATCATGGTCCCTATTTTGAGAATGCAATTACTGCCCTTTTCAGAGCAACCACATAATGGTTGATTACCTATAAATATGAGTGTTTCTGCTCAAAACATAGCTAGATATTCTCAAAGCATGTATATTAATAATTTTTGATTGATTTGTTTTTAGTTATTAAGGTTATTGTTACATAATCTATATAATATAAAGAACATTATAAAATCTAGGTGGTGGATTTCTTTCTGTTGGTGTTGTATATATTTTAAACTCTTTATATACATATATAACTATTTCCATTGGGTCTAACATGAATTGCAAATATATTAACGTATTCTTGTTGTTACATATTAATGCACACATTTAGTAAATAAATAAAATTATGTATTTGTTAAAATTGGTATATAATTAAAAGATCTACAAAAATATAATTTTGAAAACAAATTTTTACATTCAACAAAAATATTCACAATTGAAAAACCTTTAACAAACATTTAATTATCATGTAAAACATAAATTTATGTACATTATACCATATATATATATATAGGGTGTTCAAATATGATGCAAGTAAAAATACAAACTAATTTAAAAAAAATCAAAAACATAACTTTGTACATGAATTATTACAAAGATATATGTAATTATTAACAACAATGTCTCTAAATACATTAGAGTAAATATTAAAAATGGCCACCATTTTGTTCTTGACATAATCGAGCTCAGCAACACCTGCTTGATGTAACTTTTCTAAGCGTTTTTTTTAATTGCTTTAATTTCTTGTTGGATATTTTCCTTAAGTTGATTTATTGTTGTTGGTTTATTTGCATATACTTTATCTTTTAAACTGCCCCAAGGATAAAGGTCAGGTGGGGTCAGATCAGGAGACCTTACAGGAAACAAACCCTTTGACACCAACCTCTGACCAAAGTACTGCTCCAGAAAACATGAGTTTGAGCTGATGTATAAGCAGTGGCTTTATCTTGTTGAAACTACCCTATTTCGATTTCAGTTTTGGTCAATGTTGGAATAAATTGCTCAATGAATGCTTGATACACCTCTGAATCAACTGTCTGGTTGAAAAAGCAAAATAAAATGCATTGGCCCGACATGGCTGCTAAAACTGATCTTGAGGGGATGCAATGCTCCTTCAATGACATTTTAAGGTTTGTCTGATGCTTATAGTATCCTGTTTTGTGAATTTAGATACCCACATATATGAAACCATGCTTTATCAGACCAAAAGTGAGTATTCAGAAACATGCTATTGTTGTCTACTACTAACAATATCCAGTCATAAAAGATCATGCAGTTTTCATAATCCTTCTCCATCAATGCATGAACCATGTTGGTTTTGTATGGGTACAAACAAATGACTTTTCATATGATTTTGTGGACACATGCAACTGGAGTTACCCCTCTGTGTTGCAACTTTTCTTATTGACTTAGTTGGGCTGTTTTCTAAAGCGTTTTGAATGTCTGGAATTCTTTCTTCCTCTAAAAAGGTCTTCCATTATGACTTTTATTGTAGACTGATCCAGTTCGTCTGAACTTATCAACTAGGCACTTGATGGTTAAATCTGCATGAACTGAGGACTCTGGGTTTAATATAACCAAGGCAGCTTTTGCTTCTGCATATGAACTAAAAATATGTCTCTAATAAAGAAACTCATTCTTTGGTAGAATAAACCACAATGGACTGATCACACACTAACAGCAGCTAAAACTGTAAGCAGAATTCAAAGCTAAATGCACAGAATTAAGTACAAAAATTATGCACAGAAATCTTTGTTGCAATAGACAATAAAAACGTTTGTCAATATTCAAAGCTGAATGTACAGAATACAGTTAATCAGTATATTGTCATCACATGTAATTGGCTAATCAAATGAATGTTTAGATCCAGTGTTTCCAATAGGAGCACTATTCTTATTTGGCAAGAATACTGGTATTTGGTTGGTATTTTCACTTGTGTTATTTTTCGAACATCCTCTATATACATATATACCTAGTGTAAATAATGTCACAAAAATTTCCATATAAAATTATTTTATTTTCATTTCACCTTTATTAATTATGTGATTGGTAATATCTATTATAATTATGTGCATAATACATAACAATCAAATAACACTTCATTACAAATAACTACAAATCACATTCGAATTGTCCCCCATCATGTTATCATTGATATCATATCATTAAAAAATAGAGGCAATCATGCTGCCAGACTACATTCCACACCAGACCACAATGCCAGGTTGATAAATCTCTCTTTCTAACAATGTGGAATTGTCAATTGAGTGCTAATAGAGTGTGGAAATTTATGTATTCAATTAGTTTAAACATTGGCTTGTCTGACTATAAAATGTTATTAACAAATGTTGCAGAAATTGCTCACAGAACTGAAGTCAGCTGTATGTGTCATTTTCATGAAGTCCATGGATGAGGCGAGGAATATATGGCTTATATAGCCCAAATATCTCAATGAATTACACACTGTCATATGACTAATGTGACTAACCTCATTATCTCCCTCTACATTAATTTCTAAAGATAACCTGCACATAGAAGAAAGTTTGCCATCTCCTTAGGGATGCATTAACAGCAGGTTCTTTGGTTATGGATGGCCTACTTGATTTTGGTGCATCCAAAATACTGTTTCTTTAAACAAATTCACTAATCGAAATATGGCAGAACAGTGAGGTGCTAGACGATTGTTTTCATCAATAATATGTTTTGTGACATTTATTGCATTATCAGTTTGATAAAATTGGCTAATAGCACAAATTCTTTTTTTGATAAAATTAAAGTCATTACTGCTGTGCAATAAATTTGATCAATATTATGTTTCTAGTTCTAAGCTTTCCAGCGTTTTATGTATTTAGATTTAATCAATTAGATTTAAAATAAATTATTCAGAAATCTTAAATTTAGCATATATTACGTTTGTAAGTTTGTATAAAGAGATTTGGAATTTAGACGGAGATGTTTTGCATCACTTTTTTACACATATTATGATCTTTTAATGAATAATATTCTGTTTGTAGTATCGAAATTATAAATTAATTACTTGATTAGACAAAGATGTATAAAAAGTATCAATCCTAGATCAATAATTAAATGAAGACTCATTAGTTACATAATCTTATCAAATTAATTTTGAAACACAAACCATGGGGAACAGATAGAAAGATACTGTCTAAGTTTGTATTACTTAAATTGAAATGAAATAATCTTGCAAAATAATAATAATGTTTCTTGTATTTTGTCCTGTGCAGTCATATATTATTGTTTTTTTTATAGAATTTGTTTGATCTATTTATTGTCATGTGTAAATAATATATATATATATTACATAAAGTAATTAATATGGCATGCATTTATGAACATAAATAAATCTTCAGTTTAACATTCGGTACCTATTTAGTTTCTTAAAAAGTTCTCCTTTATGATATTAAATAAAATTATCACAATGTATCTGTGTCCTAAACATTCATGTATATTTAATAGTATTTAAGAGATTAGAACTTTGACAGATATTAACTACATTTTAATACTAATTTATTATTATTGTTATTTTAATACTACTGTGTGTAAAACACTCCACAAGTTCTCTATTTACTTATGGTTTTTATGTTCTAGATTATTTTATTTGAATAGTGCATCATTTATTTATTTTATTTATTGATCTATTGATTATATTGTTTTGTGTATTTGTCATTATTTTAAACATGATTTACATACATAACATGTCCAAGTTGCTACTATTATAATATCACATACTTTACATATTAAATATTAAATATACTGAAAAGCGAATTTTACACTTTAAAAAAGTCAATTTATTTTATTTAATCTCTGTTTAAAAATTATTTTGAATTATTTTTAAACATTAGATTCAATATATATTTTAGAATTAGGTTAATTTATCTAATTATACCTTTTTATTTAAAGATGAGTCGAAAATTCACCGCAAGACGTGAAGATTTCTTCAAGTCTTCAGTGATAGGTGAAACATTATCATCATCGCTTACAAAGTCGCGTGATCTAGGCTCCACAACAATAAATAACAGCTACTTGTCCTCCCGATCCTACATATCCACTACAAATGGTCTCTCTCGAAATAAAACTCCTGGAGACAATGGAACTGGGGACAGCAGTCAACAAAATAAGAGTGATATTCCTCACAATTTTATTGGTTATTCTAACCTGCCAAATCAAATATATCGACGAGCTGTTCGCAGAGGATTTGAATTCAATTTAATGGTCGTGGGTGCTTCTGGTTTGGGAAAATCTACCTTGGTAAATTCTTTATTCCTGGCTGACTTGTACACTAGTGAACACCCGGTAAATATACTTTGCAATTCTAAAATGTTGAGTGCGAATTAGTAGTCTAGAATATAGGTTATATTGATAAATGTTTTATATTCTTTATATTAATTCTTTAATATAAATTAATTGCATTTATATAATTAACAGTTATATTAAGTATTTGACATGATTCAGTGATGTATTATTTTTTGCTACTATAATTTCATGCAAATATAAGCATGTGTTTTTTACAGTCGGTAGTTTGTGTGGCATATATGTGTTTTATACTTTAGAATTGATTACGTTTCACTCATTTATTATATATTTACAGATTTAACAGCTAGGTTAAAACATAACCGTTTATATCTTGGTATCTTCGTCAGAATCGATTTTTGATAACAGCTAAACTGTCTATTGAATGTCGCTACCTGTGTCTGATGCTACTTATAGATATCAATAAAATTTATTCGTGTGTTTATTCCATCATGCCATCTTAAAATGCTCTATATCGTTAGTTACCTTGTGTAGCAAGTGTACATATAATATACGGTCCAGTGAAGTAAAGGTATTATTTTCTTAAGATTCTTTGCTTACATGTGGTGCAGTGATTTTTGTATGTGATAAATCATACCATAAATATATTGTCTCATTTAACGGAAATAATTGACATTGATTTAGGTGTATTATTGTATTAACATATTAATTGAATTGAATTTGGTAAAAAATAATAATAATTAAAACATTGTTATATAATTTATCTAATCTTAAGCAATTTTAGGTATTTTTTTCTATATTTTATACAAACTGGTTTCTATATGTCCTATGTTAACAACAATATTTTATAAATTGAGTATTTTTACATTTAAAATTGATCTCTTTATACTTATTTTGTAGTCCTAGCAAATATAAATGACATTGGTTTTACCTTGAACGTCTATTTCGGTCTTAGTTGTTTGGTTATATTGGATTCATTCATACACACTTTAATAATAAAATGTTTAACAGGTCTTCATCTACATGTATATGTGTATATGTATATATAACAATATAATCTAAAATTTCATTAAATTTGAAGGTTTACCCTGTATAAATAGATCTTAAATTTGCTTTTAGATTTTCTTAACATGTTATATGTTTCATACTTTAATACTATTGCATATATCTATTTTGCACATAAAATTAATTTCGTATATGAACGTTAAGGTAAGGTTTTATTAGAATAAGGTATTATGTAATATCTCTATCAGGTTTGATTAAAGACTAAAAGAGAAAATATGTTTATGAACTACTTTCAATGTTAACAAAATTAGCATTATGTTAATTATGAGTGGCAAATTGGAATCTATGTGAAACATTAATTTACAGTTTAATATTAATTTAATGTTTAATAAGTCATTAAAATATGACACGTATCCGACCTATAAAGTTTATTTTATCGAGACAAAAATAAAAGTTAGTCATGGTGTTCATTTTACCAATTGTAAACAAGTGCAATATAGTGGTGCAATAATGGTAATGCCAATTATAAAAAGTATGAATAAAAAGTATTACGTAAATAATAATATTTATTTATTTAGATAGCGCCGCATTATTGTATAACAATGTCTGTAGCGCAGTTTAGCACAGTACAAAATTTCAGTGTATGATAGAACAAAAGTTTTGTTAAATAATGAACAGAAGTCGATGGGTATTACATTAAATTGGTAAAAAGGTGTGTTTTTAGAGAGCGTTTAAACACAACAAGATCAGATATCGATCTTAATAAAGGGGGAAGTTGGTTCCAAATAATAGGAGCTGCAACGGAGAAAGCTCGATCTCCAGTCCTGCGAAGATTTGACCGCTTAAAGATATTTATTTCATTTATTTTATTCTAAAACTAATCAAAAGTAAACCAGATAATCTAACAATAATCTTTGGAACACGTAATAGGCGTATCTGCATTCTTACTATTTTCTTAGGCAACACTTTAAATCGGAGTGTTGTCTCGCGATATAGAGGGTAAAGTGAATCAATGTAATATTCCAGCAATCCAATTGTTTTAAGATGCTTACTAATCGCGCCACTATAGTTTCCAGGCCCGTATTTATGCACATGCTATAGTTCAGGTTCGAAACTGATCTGATCAATTGAAACCAATTATGTTGGTCTCTTTTTGTGTTTGAATTAAGTGATAATCTCTCTAATTTGTCCTCTATACATAACTACTATTTTCATATAATATGCTTGTTTGCATTTACGTTATTTCTACAACAACTGGGAAGTTATTTGTTGTTTTGTCATTCTCTCTTAAATGTCTTAAATTCTACAGGGACCTTCTAAAAGACCCGCTAAGACAACCAAGATTGGGACTTCAACAGTTCTGCTCATAGAGAATGGTGTTTCCCTGCGTCTTACGCTTATTGACACCCCAGGCTTTGGAGATCAAGTGAACAACACTGGCTGTTGGAAGCCATTGGTCAACTACATCCACGCCCGATTCGCAGATCAGTTAACCAATGAGAGACGAGTAAACCGTCAGACTGCCGCCTCATTGGTAGATGGCTGTGTACACGCCTGCCTTTACTTCATTGAGCCCACGGGACACTCACTGAGGCCATTAGATGTTGCATTTCTCAAACAAATTCACGATAAGGTTAGCTTAGTGATATTTTACAAAATAGGTACCATTTAAATACCAGTAAAGATTTAGAATCAAACTAAATTTAAGTTTCTATAGACCGTTAAGGTAGAGGGGGGGGTCAAAAAGGCTGAATGTACTCTTGGGATGGTGCAAAGTGAATTACCTACATTTATTTAATAATAAAGTTGCTACATTTATCTTAATATATTATTATTTATTAAAAACAATTAGTAGTATACTAACTAATAAACACACCATATTCTTTAGTTGCAAAGCTATACTTCATAATCACTACCTTAGCATGATATAACTGAATATATTCATATAGATTTTTTTATTTTCTATGCTCCATTGGTGGAAGGCATTAAAATGTTGTAATATTCGTTTATTATATAAATGTTAATAATATATAATATTAATTATACTCTATATGCAAACAACTATGATAGAAAATCGTTCAACATATTATGGAGAATGTGTTTAATAATATTTGAGGTTTTTATTTTTGCTCTAAATTACAGGAATACATCTATTTCATTATTTTTACCAATCTATTTCGTTCTGAAAATAATGTCTTTAAAAGCCGTAACAGACAGGATAACAATAAAAGCACTGATGGACTATTTTATAATTTAAAAAACATTTTACATTTCAGAGAAAGCACTATTGGTAATTATTTCATTGATCAGCCATTAGAAATAATGAGATTAAATCACTTACTATAGAAATTTTACACTATAATGTTATATTCATCCTTCAATTTAATATATTTTGAAAATTGTATTAGTATTACTACTGGTTTATCATAAAAATAATTTATTGTAATTGGCCATTTTGATATTAAATAATTGTTAATTTAATGACTAGTCGACATATTTCACCTCCTTCATTTCACATTAGTTATTAGGACATTTTCTTATACATTACTTATTTGGAAAATTTGAAAGGGATGAACTTCCTGTAATAGTACTTTCTAACATATCATTCTTGTACAGGTGAACGTGATTCCAATCATTGCAAAAGCTGACACCCTCACTCGCGAGGAGTGTTCCGAGTTCAAAGCTACAATCCTTGCGGATCTCCTGCAGCACCAGATCACCATCTACGACTTCCCTGACCTCGCCGACGCCTCCACCGAGCTCCAGGAGACAGCACGAAGGTTGCGGGCTCGAGTCCCGCTCTCTGTAATGGCCGCCTCAGCCCCAGGTGGGGCTCCTACTCGGGTTTATCCTTGGGGCGTCGTGGAGGTCGATAGTCCAGAATACAGTGACCTCTCGGCCCTCAAGACACTCGTCCTTGGTTCGCATCTACAGGTATTTACAGCGTTTCAATTCTTATATGCAACTCGCAACCTTGTTTCTATGTATCAGTATAGTAAAAATATTGCATTTAATTCATTTTTGTAAATCTAGCAGTTAAGAAAAAATATCCTACTAGTTAGTTGAATAATTTTTAACGTTCCGTTCATGTAAAAATTAAGCTTTCTGTAGAAAATTTATTATGGCATTAACTACGTTTAGTGTAAATAAATATTGAAACTCTACCTATTAATCAATGTACAGGCTTGTTTGACTATACACATTATACGGTTTTTTTATTAATTTCTTAAAGTTCAATTTCATAATAATACTTTCAAAATAAATATATTTTGCATTTAAACGAGTATAATGCGAGTATTTACGGAATGTATCTTATCTGCCTCAAGCACATCTCTTCCATTGAAGTTGACTTGCTACTTCTGTAAATTTAACTGTTCGTTTCCGTATAGTTAGTTATATAGTAGCAAGATTATTTCTTAGGTTAATACTTTCATCATATTAAAAGAAACTACTTTTATGTAGGTCCCTTTGCGGTTGTATTCTCTGTTAATCATCATGTGCGCATTTCGATACCAACTTTATTGGCAAATACTCTCTATCCCTTATAAATAATTATGGATGCACATATGGGTAACTTATATACTTGGTCCATGAATTCGCCTTCCTCCTCGCCCAATATGTATACTTCTGACAGATGCATGACTCTGCATCTGTGTAGTCTATTGACAGCGCGGGGTGCTATCCTTTCTCCATAACATCCCCATAGGCGGGCGCTCGTGCGAATATGTACATACACACACATATACATACATACATGCATACATACATACGCTTGTGCGGTGTATGATGTCTGTGTACTGTCTCGTTATAAATTTGTGACTCATGAAATTGACTCGGCTAGAACTGTATCCATTACTTTTAACGTGAATGGGGGATATGTGGGGGAAAATAATCCAAATAGGTGTACTATGTAATTGTATGTTTTTATCTTCGCTTTCGTGCAAATTTATATATCCTTCATGAATTTTCCATTTGATGTGACCTGTATTATTCGTTCCTGTATACTCAAAATAGATGGTTATGACCAAATAAATTCTATAATAAATTCCATTTCCTCCAATAAAATGCACTTTGGGTGTGTTTTTATTATTAAACTAAAATTCTGATTCATTTTCGAGGTCGTCTCCAAGTAAGTGCACTTACATAAATATATGTATGTAGATGTAGTGTATGCATCACTAATTGAATCAGTTAGCGGCCGTATCAGCGAAGCATTAAGCAAGGTAGAATATACAGTGTCTTCGAACAAACTTGTCATAGTTGTGGCAAAATACATATCTTATATCTCTTCGTGTTCTATTGATCCATCTAGTTCAATACACTCTAGATACTCGTAGTGTGTTTTTATTGTTATGTCTCATGTGTTTTTTTAGAGATACTGAATATTATAAATTGCAAATGTTTTTTAATCCTTTGCGGAGTAAGACCATGGCGTTTAAAATATATATCAGTGAATTCCTACGACGGTTGTCTTTCTTTCTGTTCGAGAGGATTTGCAACAGAAATTGGTTACTTCCATCTCACATAATTGACATTAGGACGATTATTATGCTCTAAACTGAAATTATCGTTAAAATGTGTTAACCGGAAATCTTAAATACGCTTACTACCTGCAATAATTGATAGTATATACTTATATAGTATATGATACAGTATAGTTTAGTATATGATATTATGATATATCTTATTTAGAAAATAAATTGTCGATTGTGTTAAAATTTTACAAAGTTATTGTTGTTAAACCTTTTTTCCACTACAGCACACTCGGTACCAGTACTGTGCATGTTCACATGTATATTTATTTTTACGTTTTATAATACTGTTTATTCCTTATATAATATGTACATTCAAGTATTAACTAAAATCTAAAAAATAATCGCGTCGATGTTGATTTGTAAAATTAGTTTAAAAATATGCATTTCACTTCATTTTCGCTTTCAGTAACTACGATAGCGTGATGGCACTATGTGATATTGATTAGAAATTCAGTCAGTTGACTGTATGACCCTTAAAACTCTGTTGAGAAGGGGGTATAGATCTTTTCGATATATAGAGAGACTCTAAAGAAGCATACTGCAGATTGGATTAAGAAAACATTGGAAAGAGAGTCTACCCCTAGGAAAGTTAGGCCGACTATCACCGTATCGAGCAGCCGAGAGGTTTATTACGTAAGACTTATCTTCTATCGATTGACACGAAGAAGATAACCTATATAAAATACATATTATATATAAGGATTGGAATAAACCGTATCATAAAACATAAAAATAAATATGCATGTGAATATGTACAGTACTGGTACTGAGTGTGCTGTAGTGGAAAAAAGTTTAACAGAAAAAGGTGAAATTCTTGAAATAGCGAAGTGAGCAATTTTTTTAAATATCACTCGTGTTGTAATTTTATTATCTTGCACCCCAGAAAAGAAGCCTAGTGGTGTGAGGTCAGGGTAACGTGCTGGCCATTCGACAGAACCTCACCGACCAAGCCACGTCCCTGGAAATGATGCATTAAAATAATTCCTGACTGCTGTGGAATAGTGTGATGGTGCACCATCTTACCTAAGCTATTATTATTATTATTACCTAGTATAAGTTATCAAAGTCAAGGCATTGTCTGAGTGAAGGGATAACTAAACAGTGTCCTGCAGCATTTGGAGATACCTACCGCTCACCATAGACTGCTGTCTCGAAGAAGACTGACTCAACTAAACCACTGGAGGAAAGGCCACCCCATACAGTCAAGCCAGATTGATTTAGCTGCTGTTGTAACATTAAATGTGGATTAACCGTATCATAAATATAATACATACACCTATGTCTATTTACATGATCAGACAATTTAAATGACGATTCCTTATCCAAACAATACTGTCCGAAATATCGGGCGTCTCTTGTACCTGACTGAGAAAGATCTCGCAGAACTGCATACGACTCCCCGAATCGTCTTCCATTAACCCATATGTCAAATGTGGGATGTATGGTTTCAGACTTAGTGAATGCATAATACGTCGTAAGCTGCGCCTCTTGATATACAGATCCAGCGAAGCTTACCTTGCCTTGCTGATGTTGAAGGTGTTTTGACGAAATACTCAGCTACGTGATCCTTGTTTGTTGTAGTCACAACAGTTGATGGTCGGCCACAGTGCGGAGCATCTGCAACTGAATCTGTGGCATCAAATTTGTCGTGTAATTTATAAATTGCTTGCCGTTGAGGTGGTTGGAAGTGTTGGAAAATAGTCAGCCAGCCAAAGGGCTAATTACCTCTACGGAATTGCGTGTTCTCCAATACTCTTTCAAAGTATGCTTCAGTTCTTCAAAAGACCTATACATTACTTCAAATGAAATTACACTGACTAAATAACTGTATACACTTGTAATTCTGCCGTACGAGTTTTTATACAAAATCATTCGGGATTCCCAAAACAGTTAGATTTTCTAAAATACAAAATGATTTTCTACTGTATTTAAATATTTGGCAACTTTGGCCCCACCCTGTATATGTACGTAAAATATACAGGACTTTTTTAATCACTGTTATATTTTCATGCTTTATTTATTTATTTTATTTCTGTTCATCTATTAAGTTTAATAGAATGCTTATCGCATAGTACAACTAAAAATAAGTTTGTTTGTAAAATTTGATAATTTTTGTGGTATAAATATTTTATCTATTAAACTACTTTTAAATATCTGTGCATGTCAGTTATATTTTAAGAAATATATATCAAATTCCTAACAAAGTAATATATTTAAAATGTTTGTTTTTTTGTGTGTTTTTTTAATATTCATACTTTATACTGACATATACATAAGATATGAATCACATTAGTTCTTTTGAAGTTAAATGAACAAATAAGTAAACCTTCTCTCATTAAACTAATTGTTCGCATTATCATATTATATTTCATTCTCTTAGAGTACTTTCGTGGAACTTTTGTGTTGAAAAGACTGTCGCTATAAATATATATTTTATATAATATAAATAATATGTAATTATTGCTATAGACTTAATCCATGTACCCTTCTAAAATAGAGAAAACTTATCGAGAAAGAGGTCTAATTTATGCTTTACTATTCTGACGAATAAACTGTTCATAATGTAAAATACCTTTCGTTCGTTTGTAGTTCTTATGAAAATGCAACGCCATTATAAAACATTGAGAAATACGAGTGTATCTTTATAATTTTATTGTGCATTTACTTGTATTGAATTGCTAAATATATTTTATTCATATTTTATAAATTTGTCTTATAATATAAAAACAGTTATATTCTTGCTGTTTTCATCTTATTCGACATAGCGACTTGATTTTGTTTAGAGAAAGAAACAATAAGGAAAGAATGTGGCACGTTGGCCTCATAGTATTTTTATATCTTATTAACATTTTTTCAGTAATACTTCTTTTTCTACCATATAATATATATACAATAACTTCTTAATTGGTCTATTAATTATTCATCGCGCTTAAGAAAACGTCACAATGACGTTAATTTACTGTTTGTTACCACCCTTCCTATTAGGGTTGTGATAAATTTGTATATTTGTGAAACTTGTTGACATCTAATAAAGACCTACTCAGGATTAACCATAATAACTACAGGTATTAATACTGTACAATAAAAATGTTCAATATGGGATTACTGGTTTTATCATCAACTGAGCATGGTTCATAGCAGTCAAGAAAGTAATCAGGGAAGTCAGGGAAATTTTTTATTTTGTATAAATTTTAAAAATGGTTTAAAATTCAATATCACTGAAATATAAAATCTCTGTCATATATCAAAAACCAATACATTTATTATTTTAGTATAATTTTTTTTAATGGTTTAACATGAAATGTCAATGAAAATTATTGTCATATGCCAAACACCGATATATTAGGTGGTTTCATTTTTTAAGTTAAGTCACCAAACCAGTTAAGCTAACCATTTTGGTAATTAAACTGTTGACTAAACTTTAAAAATGAAACCTAAAAAAAGTTTAGTTACCAAACCGGTTAACTGGTTTGGTAACCT
>JAYRBW010130234.1:0-16074 GCA_036023295.1 Invenusta paracnida
ATGAGATTAAACGAATTTTAATTTGCTAAATTAATATTTGTAGCATACTAATGGTATGTTTACGAACTTGAATTACCAATGTCGAATTTGAAGTACCTAAATCTTAATTTTAAATACGTTCATTGACATTTTTCAGATTTTAACGTCCTATTTCAGATTTGCTTGCCCAATCATTCAAATGTGAATGGGAAAACCTATAAAAAGATATAAAGTTATAAAATGTTTTTAGGTACAAAAGGTACATTTATAAAATAAATCTGCACTCTGCTCGTTGCAGTAAGAGCAAAACCATAAGTGGCAAACTGTACATTGGCACCATTCGCCCTTTGACCCAAAAAATGTGCGACCACAACCGTCACACTCGGCATCGTCTCCTCTGGCTCCTTATATAATATTTTAAAAATCTAATCGAACATTCGGATTCTAAACCCAAAATTTGATCTATGATATTAATTACATTATATAATATACAAGGGAACCTCTTAATACTACTTAGGGCTTAACCATGGTCCTAATTTTGAATTAAACATGTCAAAAACACTTAAATGTGCCTCACGCTGTCAAATTAAACTCAATTTTTTTTCAAATTCAGGATTCTGGGTTAGATTTTGTAGGGAAATCGAATGCTGTAACATGTTTTTTTATTCAACTTTGGAACCAAGCTATGGCGTGACCTCAAAAATCGATAATTGATGTTTACGGCCCTGGGGTGACTAAACTAATATATATTTTTTAAATCTAACCAGATATTCGAATTCTAAACCCAAAATTTGATGTATGATATTAATTTCACTATATAATATACAAGGGACCACATTAACCCTACTGAGGGCTTAACCATGGTCCTAATTTTAAATTAAACATGTCAAAAACACTTAAATGTGCCTTACGCTCTCAAATTAAACTCAATTGTTTTCCAATTCAGGATTCTGGGTTAGATTTTATAGAGGAATCGAATGGTTTAACGGTTTTTTTAAATTCACTTTTTCAGCCAAGCTATGGCTTGACCCCAAAAATCGATAATTGATGTTTACGGCCCTGGGGTGACTAAACTAATATATATTTTAATAAATCTAACCGGATATTCGGACTCTATACTCAAGAATTGGTCTATGATATTAATTTCATTATATAATATACAAGGGTACACCTTAACCCTACTGATGGCTTAAATATGAGGTCAAATTATAAAATAAGCGAGTCAAAAATACATAAATGTGCCTCACGCTCTCAAAATAAATTCAATTTTTTGAAAACTAAGGATTCTGAGTTAGATTTTGTTGGAGAATCGAATGGCGTAACGGGATTTTTGAAATTCGATTTTTGGACCAAGCTATAGGGTGGTCCCAAAAATCGAAAATTGGGGTTAGAGGCCTCAAGGAGTCGCAACTAATCAATATTTTCAAAATATAACTAGATATTTGACATGTACTTGCAAAAATTGACCTATAGTGTAATTTTTATTTAAACATATTAATGGGAACCCCTTAACCCTGATTTTTGAAAATCAAAATTGGGCGTTTTGAAGCTTGAGCATCTACAAAGAAGTACATTATTCCTTTACCCGAATTTTGCTCTTAAAATAGGAATTAAATATATTTAAAAATATATATATATTACTCATAATGCTCTTTTTGACTAGTAAACACAAATATTAACCTGATTCACCATAACCTCTCAACATTTAAATACTTTTACTACATATTCCCAAGAGATCGGGTTGATTAATTTTCTCAAACGCTTAATAGAGTTACTTTAGTAAAACTCATTTAATTCAAAAAGTATAAAATATATTAAAACATGATTTACACCATTGGAAAGAGGATAAAATTCTCTACAAATTAGTTATATTTAATATTTATTTTATGGTTTTTATACCATTTTACAGAGTGATTAAAAATAAGTGGCGCTAGGACAGCAGTTATATATATATATATGTACATTAAAAAAAATGAAAAAAGCAATTAAAATTTGCCAAACTACAGTCAGTCGATTTGGCTTATGAAATTATTAAAGTCACTTTTGAGAATATCGATTTTTAAATGTCTGTCACGTGATCACAATGGACGCATGACAATGAATAATGAATTGGAAAAATTCACTTCGAAAAATTGCAAAGCAGAATTGTGCGAACTGTCTCAAGAGATCTTCCATTCTATTTGTTGATTTATAAATGTTCAGCATAAAAGCTAAAGTTGGGTGCAAAATTTGAGGACCCTCAATATAAAATAGGTAAAAATGTTAAACAAAAAATATATTTTAAAATGAAACAATAATGCAAAAAAATGGATAATGTTTACGTTATTAAAAAAATATAAGAAATATAGCAAAACGACTTCCTATATTGTCTAATTGTTGTCATCTATCTACTTTTGACAAAACAAATATATAATGCTTCGTCTTAAAAGAAATATGTGAGAAATTACGTATATAAGAAATAACACTCTAAATGAAAAATCGATTTTAATTTGATCATGATGTGAATAGCTACTATATTTTGACGGACCTCGTCCCACATTTTGGAAATTAGTGATGCATTATCACCGAAAATAAGTTGACCACTCATTATTTTAAAGAATGTTATACACAATCATATTATAATACACTTATTCGTGGTATTTAGGGAGTTCTGTTTAATCGTTTTGCTTAAATTGATCATATTACATTGTATATAATTGTATGTATATATGTCAGTTAAATATCGACCGAACTTTGTATACAATAATACACACATGTATGCCATGCAAGGGATACCAATATAATAAATTGTTAAATATGGCACAGGTTTTTTTTTAGCTAAATTCATCACTAACCTTAGAAAAGTAAACGCTTAAAAGAGTTCAGAATTTAACATTTACTATATTATGGCCAACAATGTGGCCAATAAAATATAGGTGTGTCTTTTAGATTGTGCTAAAAGGAAACACCTTTATTTTATTCTTTATTAAAGCGTGCATAATAGTTTTATTGAACTACTCTTATGTAACGTATTGTATTAAATAGTTAATTTATTTATAGATACAGAATATAGCAGTTATACTTACATAATACACATATGTAGGAGTATGTACCACTAAAATAATATTTTGGCTGTTTTAAACATTTACATTATATTTACTTATACTGAACAGTCTATAATATATTTCATTAATTTTATTATTTCTAATTTTTGTATTGTTACACTTAGAATTTACTTGTACAGATTTCGTGTATAAATTTTATAATAATAAAAATAATTAATCAATCGAACATTTTTTTACTGTTTATAAACTTAAAATATTCCATATAACAGTGAAAGAATCAAAATCTGCCTACCAATTGCTAGGAAAAGAATAAACAATAAGAGCAAAAATAAATGTATATACATCTGTATATATTTACTAAACGTAGTAACAACGTTCATATAGAAACATTAATGAGACATGTTCTGTTAGCATAGCACTTCCCTCAGTATTGAAATTTTAATTCGCTTGAATGCTCCGCGATATTCCTTTTTTTGCAGGATGCGTTAAGTAGCCTATATAAGTATTACGCATATTATAACAACGTATTTATTAAGATTTATTCGCCAAGAGGAAATATCTATACGCAGTCAAACTAGAGCATCAAATATCAATACATTTATAATATATATTTATTTATATATATTAGTTTATTTATAATATATTTATATGTATAATAAGTTGGGTATAATATTTATATGATTATATGTACATTAATGTAATAATTTAACATTTACTTTGCGTACATACATTTTGACTGCCTTCCAAAGAGAAAACTCCCATATTTATCAAAATACTTTGCTTATTTTATATATGTACTGTACCTATGTGTTTTAAAATAATAATGATTGCTACCTTAGATATTTAATTATTGAAAAATATAATAATAATAATAATACAAAAGCTTACATATAATGCATATACATTGTAGCTATTTTATATCTAAATGTATATTCATGTTATATATTTATAATCTACCTATATTCCACATCTTAATTTAAACCATAGGAATAAGTGCATAATAAAAATATTTGATATTTAGATTAATATAATATAAATAAATGTTATACATACTTTACAGCTTCCGAATCATTTTTCAGTAAGTAAATTATTCTTGTTTTGTTCATTATTTAATTATGATTATTTTGCTAGTCAGTTTGTTTAGTAATTCATTTGTGCACATTTTCTATCATTTATATATTTTGTGACGTATACTAAAATGTTAATAATAATATGTTATAAAAATTAATGAATTGTATAAAATTGTAATACTAAGAATTCATTGTTTGTAAATGAAGTATTTATTCTCTATACATATTCAAACTATGATATTGTAAAAATGCAATCGATAATTAGCTTGATGCCGCAACGTAAAACACATGCAGTATAACCCACTTGGCTACCTCTCTTGTCTTCAAACTCGAAGGTAGCAAGTTCGAACACGGTACATACTCCTGGTTTTAACAAACTGATTTGCGTTGCAGCATAGAGATAATTATCTATTGATTAGTTTAAGCCTATAGTGACTAATTAATTAAGAGTTATCGATATTCCGGCAAAGCGTGTAACAATTTACTCTGTAATGTAATTATTGCCAGGGTAAACCACCTATATTGTATAGAATTTTATGTTTTTATGAATAAATGACGTCAGTAATGATATTCTCAAACGTAATATTATGTATTATAAAATTCAATTAAGATTACTACCTGTAACTTGTTTTAGTATAATTAATTTAGTTACAATGTATTTTAGATAATTAATCAAATTAAATACACTTTTGCATAGCAAACACATTGCAGTCGACGCTCTGTGAATTCATTACACATACAATATCAAATATGTATATTGTTCAAGTAGAGAAATTAAGTGATTATTTTAAAGTAATAAGCAGATGACTTAACTGAAATTAAAACCTGAAATATTTTTATTTCAACATATGAAATCTTATATTATTTAAACAAATCTATTAAAAATCGTAACAATAATGTTTTACGATTATAAATAATACCTTTCGTTATATCGTACAAAAATCTATATTCTGTTAACAACATAAAATTGATTTTATTTTTTTCTTGTATCTCTCATCATGTTTTTAGCATGGGACAGGTTTCCACAATATAATAATTTGGTATTCTATTTATATTTACAGCACAAAAAGAGGCTCAATTTTAAATAATACGAGATCTTTACCAACTTTACATCTGAAACAGTACGTTCGTATATTTATTATTTTATTATATAATATTATATTGCCTATATAATTTAGTTTAAAACTCATTTATAAGTTAAGTTATAGCGGCACATAAAAGTATATGTGTGGGAGTATTTCTCTACAATTTTAGAACGCCAAGTTTCCTATTTAATTTTAATTAGAATTTTAAGACACCAAAACTTGTCATGGCGGTGTTAGTTTTTAATGTATTTGTGTAAGTTTATTCAAATACAATTTTTGCAGTGAGCATATTTCAATATGGATGGCGCAACAAGGTCCGCAAACAACTTAACTAATTTGCCTCAACATTCGCTGAGTTAACAATAGTGGTGCTTCAACATGCATTGCATGTTTTTTTTTTAATCGCAAAACAATAACATTTTAATATGTTTTAGTATCTGCAGAAGTCTAGTAGTTTAAATAATTTCCAAAATTACTATTATTCTCTTATCAAATACCGTGCTAAATTAATGTAATGATATAAAGAACAAGTATATATATACAGAACAGGTTGTCATGCCCATATAATGTTTAGCCTGGGATTGATTTAATGTCTAGAAACTGACTCAGAAACAAAAAGTGACACTTAAGATAACTAGAACCTGTCCGATTGTGAAGTACCTATCTACTGTAATGAGACAAACATTATTTCACAACGTACATTTTGTATGCTTAAAAATCAAAACACATACACATACTAGATCGAGCTAATTTATAAATAGATTAGATTCCTAAATACATAATTCCTTATAATTCCTTATAATTTAGGATGTTAGAAATGATATAAATAATAAATTGTTTCATGACTACTTAATACAGTTTGGTAGTCATGGTAATCGTAAGGTCGTTAGTTCGAGGCTGATGATACCCCTTATAAGGCCGAAACTGATCCTGTACTGTCTCTCCTATACTGTCTTGAAAGTAAATGATAACATCTTAAAATATAATATTATTATAATTATATTAATATAAATGTTATTAATAGTTATGGGTCGAGCCGACGTCGGCCACATGTCCTGCCCAGCAATTGACAACGCATCCCGCCTTGCCGGTATGGACGCTTATAGTATAGGTAGCTTAGAATAAATGACTAGTTGTGGTTTTCTAAAAGTATATTCAATATATAAAACAATGTCATTCGTGAGTAAATAGCTATGTAAATAGCTAGTTAGCATAGATTAGCATGAAAATCATATTGATATGTGAGAGATTAGTGCATGGCATATTAAAAAAATAGTATGCATTAAAACGCAATTAAGAAAACTAAGTAAATATGTCAATATTTATTAATATGTGTCATATTTTGATCCCCTGTAACCTATTACTTATAGTGAATAGTGACAAATATATTATTTATATCTCTTTGTACATATATATTTACTAAAATTATTGTATGTTATTTTATATTATGATGACTAGTTTGCTCCCAAGAAACCTATCATTATGGCCTAAAAATGTAGTAATTAACTTAATGTATACTTTTTGTATTTCTTTATCTATTTTGAAAAGACTATGTGACGGTGCTAATTAATTTTATATTTAAAATCACTTTTAAATCACTTTTATGTTTTAATTTATGGTTTAATAAAGAATCTATAGAAATTTGTAAATATTGCATTTAGAGGTTAACTCCTATAATTTACTATTTATTTGTTCTATTTATAATTGACAGTCGTAGTGAGGAAGATACACATATCAGGTAACATTCATTTCAAAATATATTTTAACTAATAAAAGATTTAACAATTTTTTACGCAGACAGAGAAATTCGATTTGCTTTCTTTTAGTTTTAAATGAATTAAATCAAGATATTGTTTCATTGATTAAGGCATTCACTAATTAAATTTGCGTAATATACCTTACGGAATTTAATAAATTTTACCTACTCTATAATATATTATATATTTACTTAGATATAAATATATTTTAGGAAATTAAAATAAAATAGCTTAGTCCTTTATCTTTATTTACCTAACGAATCCTTAATACTCTTTATTTACATATGTATACAATTAGATATATACTTATTGAGAATATTCATAAAAATCTGGGAGTAATATTACAGAGACCATTAATTCACAAACTTGAACTTTATTTCTTACATTATATAAATATATATATCTTCTTATACACCAAGATACTACCTTATAATATGTATAGGTAACATGCAAATAATTTTATGATAGTTGGCCCAATACACTTAAATACATACTCGTATATATTGTATTTCAATGTGATGACATCAGCGACGCCAGCGTATGTTACGACAATACACTAGGTACTGTGTCGGAACCAGAAGACTTTCCAGAAACAGCAGGCAAAGCTTCAAAACGTCCGCCAAAAATAGTCCACACATTACCGTAAGCAATTCGTTTTGTCTAAGTAATATGTATAACATAACCCCCTATTGGATATTTTATTGTGTCAATTGAACCTATTCATACCAGGGTTTTATCGATTCCATATCCCTCCCAGTGGGACTAATTAGTTCCCTTTGTAATATTTAAATGTTCTATAGTATAGAGTTTTGAAACATCGAGACGTGTATTTAAACAAAGATGTTTTCTAACATATTTTATTGAAAAATTATCAAAAATTGTATTTTGAAATAAATCGTGAAAATATATACCTATATATAATATGTTATTCAGTAAATCAAATTTTAAATTTTTATTTATTTACCGCAGAACATGTTATTTGTGTGTACTTTATGGTTTATTTTTACCAATATCAGAATTTTATCGATTTCTTTAACACACGCACGGCCAAGGGATGGGTCTGACAGAGGCCGTATTCAGGTAGAGGTATTACCTACTTTTCTTGGGTGATAACTATAGTATAGGTAATACTTAGTCGTATTCAGGAAGCGAAAAGTAGGTATTACCTAGTATGTGTCACCTAAAATATTTGGGAGCGCCTCAATACTCTCCAATAAAAGTAGGTAACTTACTTTAGTCTGTTATGATATTTTACATAGTATATCTTTATGTGATCTCTTGATTTATTTCCAAACAAAGTCAATTACCGTATCACATAAAACTTTTAAAGTTTTTTTTTAGATAATGACCGTATTTATGAACATTCAAAACTATCGCCTTTCTTGAATAAATTAATTAATTAATCATCCCTTTGAAAATTGCAAAAACAATCAATTAATAAAACGTTTTCGATTTGATCGTGAAGGTATTCGTTTTATTTCAAGGTTGGTGTACAATGATCTTCGTCGATTAACTTACAGAAATCGCCCAATTCCTGTGATGGCATCTTTTTGATATTTGGCTACAGCTTGATATTGCCGACACATTGAATTTGAGTCAGTAAACTGTTTTGCGAGCAATATTCTGTTTTCCGAATTCGCATAAATGACAAAATGAATGAATTTGTGAAGTTTACCAGAAATACTGAAAATGTTGCCAACACTCAATCTAACTTTTATCATATCGCTGGATTCCCTAAAATCCTCTCTATCGTGGATAGAACAGATGTGAAGATTTTGCCACCGGCTGAAAGAGAATGGGACTTTGTGAATCACAAAGGATTTCACTGCATAAATACTCAAGTAATGTGGGACCATCAATATAAATTTACTAATATTGTAGCACGGTGGACATGTTCTTGTCATGATTCTTTTGTATTTAAACAAAGTGCTATATTGGATCATATGGAAACCAGAAATATTGTATTTTTAATAATTGATTATTATTATATTAATCAACTTTACTCACCAGTATAACTTTTAATCTTTCTTAGCCAAATTCGCCTCCTTTTTAGAGTCAGACTTAATTTTCTCCCACTTTTTTTTTAATTGCGCTGATGAACGGTTCGCTCCATTAACTGCATTAAATTCAGTTGTGACATTATCTCATGCTGCTGTTTGAACTTGATCAGCAGAGGGAACCCGACTGCTAGGATTTATGCGGTCTTCGTTAGATGTGGTTAGATTAATCAGCAACAGTTTTTCTTTTTTAGAGAATGGGTTAGATCGGTTGACCACCTTAAAACTTACAAATTACAATCAACTTTGTATATAAATTATAAATCCTTAACTATAACTATAAATTAATGGGTAATAATCATTATGACTGTGTGTGTACACTATTTTAAAGCAAATATTTGGTTGAAGGAAATTCACAGCCAATAGAAAAATACTACAACAATTCATTCACAAATTTAACATATTGTCCCCTACTAGGTATTACCCGGTAGATGTTACCTACTTTTGATTTCTGAATACGACAAAGCTAGCTCCCACCCAGTGGGAGTTAAATATTAGGTATTACCTAGCTTTAGGTATCCCCTCAGAATTAACAGAAGAATATAGATGTATTATGTGATATTGGAGATTAATTACACAAAATATTTTAAAAATTGATTGACCCGAAGGTCACTTAATAAGCTTATACATTTTTGATTGTAACAAAAAATATATAAAATAAAGGCTTTCATTTGTTTTTTGTTTTTTCAAAATGATTGTTTGTTATAATCACTAAGTTTTAGAAGAATGTATATTTTAAAGTATCACATCAAAAGCCCTAATAAATAAATAAGTATTTATTTGTTATATATGCGTATAAAATAGCTATAATAATAGCAGTAATTATAACAATAGTATGTAAGGACATTGTCTACGAATGTATGGGTCCATAGAATGTACTTACTGTGTGTTTGAGTCGCTGATTATAAATACTTGTATACCATATCAATCTGGCATTGAACGATCGTAGACTTTCATTGGACGTATGCCACGATAACTCACCATCATCTCATTGATAATCTTATGTATGAGAGGGGTCCAATGACGGTGACAGCTATCAATTAAAAGTTAATATAATTTTAAAACAGAGCAAATTTGTCAGCTGCTCTTTGTACTCGTGTTTCATAATCATCAAATCGAATCATTTGGTGAATCGAACAAAACATGTTTCGTGAGAGATCAACATGACCGAACATTTCACCATTGTCAGCTGACCACAACGATTTGAGTTCAAGTCTTTGATTATGATTGACACCGATATGGTAACGGATACCCTAATACGAGCAGATGTATCCACGGTTGATGATGGTATCTGCACACCAGTGATGAAGATGTTGTCTTTGAAAAACACGTTGTCGATCGGAGTTATGACAATGAGAATAAGGTCGACAATGTCATCTGTGAAGAATTTATAGTTTGCATGCACTGAATGGTGAATCTGCGATTCTAGCTCGAGCAGATTTTGATCCGGCATGATTAGTATGAATATTTCTTATATTTCTTTATCAGCTTGACTGCGCCTAGGTGGATCAATATTCCAAACTGTGCCATCAGGAGCTGTGTTGATTGCTTATTCAACATCAATATCAGAGTTAGAAGATGAACTGGAGAATGCATAATTAAAGTCTCTATCATCTTCTAAATCAGAAATATCTTCTAAATCACTGGCTACACTGTGTCAGAATCAGAATCATAGTTTGGAATTACAATTTGAAAAGTGTGAGTAGAAACAATTATAATCTTTATCTTGTGAAAGGACAAATTAATCAATAAATAAATTCATTGCCAAATTATTATAAGCTATAATATAAATGGGATATATACCAAATATGTGTTTTTTATTGGCTTATACAGCTCTTATACAATAGTTAAGAGCCAATCATATAATTCACATACATTGGGTATACCCGAGCATTATTTAGTATTAGTACACGGCATATAATATCTAAAATGGTTGTTACAAACTAATTAAAAGCGTTTTTACAGACAAAATTGGAAGGGTCTGGTAGACCCCCCCACCTCCCTTGGCCGTGTGTGTGTGCTAAGTGCTAAAGAAACGCATTTCTATTGAAAAACATAAGTTTCACTTAGTTTTTACGAAATTTTGTATTTTTAGGGATTGGTCCAGTTATTACTTCTTTAGGGCTCGCACAATTTAGTGAATGCATTAAAAGTTGTAACAATTTATTTTAGGAAAAATTACAGACTTACATTGCTTTATTTGATCATTTAAAAATCACAACAAAAATGCAGGAGTAAAGATCCCCCTCGCCCCCTTACCTCTTCTGAAGAATTCTTTTTCTCTTGATGTTTTTTTCTGGTTATTATTTTTTTGCTTTTATTCTTATAATTATTTTTACGCAGTCTGTATATAATATGCGTATGTCATTAATTTACAAAAGATATAGGAATACGGATATAGCATAATATACATTTACTGATGTTATAATCTATAGGTACTTGTTATTGTGTTATTTATTTATTTTAAGCGTAGTTACCTCATCATTGAATAATGTATATATCTGTGTGTATAATATATGCATGCTTATTATTACAATTTCTATTAAAGGCAATTGTACCTCCAAAATCGGTAGTGTTGAGAATTATAATAGTGTAAATAGTAACATGAAATATAAATATTATAAATAATAGACTGCCTCTGTTAAGTGATAAAAAATCTAAATATATGCAACTTTGGTCTTTTTATCATATTGCCTATATATCGTCAATATATAAACTAAAATACACAAGAGTTCTACAAATTATACATCGTGGCTTACCCAGTTTATAACCATAATATAAGGGGGAATTGCGATTTCGTTTTGTTGAGATCCTGCCAAAGCGAAGTCGTATAAATTATTTTTACATTATTCAGTAGTTTACATTAAAGATATTCCAATATATGTTGTCAAAGATATATATATTTGTTGGGATATTAGTTACGAAAATTGGAATGATATTACGATCTTAAATTTTTGTTATTTAGTACATCAATTTTGATCGCAATGAATAACATATTGTATGCATCTTATCATACAGATATTTGTTATACTGTTTCTTTATATGTTTTAAAGAATACTGAAATATATTATGCTCAGAAAAATAAATCATAGCACTGGTCACATTATAGTTTTGGAAATTAAATATTTATATTTATATTCATTTAGTCTAATTTACTAATTTTGAACAGATTATAAAAAATTATTTATATGACATAAATTATGTCAATTGTATTGATTTTTAAAACAATTCTTATACACAAAAAATTAAGAAAATGTCAAATGTAAGTCGATTGTGTATTTTAATTACGTAAGATTGTTAAGATGGGCTGGCTATATTATCTTGCAACAGTCCTAGATTTCTACTACGGATTACTTTCGTTAGGTTTACTAAACTTATACCGGAGAAAATACCTGTTTTTAACGAAACTTGTTACTTTGTAATTTAAGCATAACTTGGATGTCCATCATTTTGATGATCCTAATTTTGTAAATAGTTGAATCCAGGTCATCGGAACATATAATTAATTTATCATTATTTGTCTCTAATAAATAAATTGGGCATAACTCTAGGAAAAAATGCGAATTATAATACAAGTTGTCGGAATGTTTGTGAGTTATGCTCAAGTTATGCTTATGCGTTCATTTTTTGTTACTTCTATAAATACATGTTGGTGCACTACTTAACTATCAATCACATTTTATAACGAGAAAGTGTTCAATTAGTCCAATTCATAATTTTTTAGAGTCGTTTTTATGAGCTGCATTGCCAAACTATTTCCAAATGTATAATTTTCCAAGCCTAAGAGTCCAGTTGAAAATAAATGTACTCAATTTTACAATTATTGCACACTACCTACAGATAAAAATGAATTAATTAAAAAGATAATTGACGAAGCTAATTACTACAACACTGTTATGCATTTACCACCATACATTTTTGTTTTTTTAAATGGAAGGAAATTTTACTTTGTTTCCATTTATGCGTATTTTATGCGTTTTTATGTTGCAGTCTTGTATAAAAACATAAATGACTTACATATTATGTAGTCAAAATTTCTGTAAATGTTGTAAACAAATATTCTGATAAAATTCTTTTGCATTGTGGAATCCAATTATTTATAAATATAATACGAATTTCATTTGGGTTTAAATACGCACTACACGCACCTAGTTACTAGTTTTTTTTTAAATACGTTTTTATATGCATAGTTTTTTTTCAAGATACGTTTTTATATGCATACAATGTGGATGTGTGTATGCTTGGAGAAAAGCTTTTATAGTTATGTAGTTACCAACTGTTCATGATACTGCATTCATGAATCTTTTATGTCATGTTATAATGTTAATATCTATATTCATTAGAAAAATTTGTACATCCAAACAAGACCGTTGGGTATTTATAATAACGATAAAAAAATATATTTATTTATAAAAATCCTCTATTAAAGATCTAAATATTAAAGTGCAAAAAGTTCGTATAAAATTGTTGTATATATCTATAAGATAATGTAAAGTCAATTAGTATATATAGTATATATATTTTTTATGTATGTCCTGAATTTATCGGCACACCAATATATAATTTACAAACTAATTATTTGTTACACCAAAAAAGGAAAAATAACTAGTCTACTCAGTAAACTAATGACGTGCTTGACGAGTAAACAGCCTATATCTATATCCATATATACCAATATATCTTTAATAAATACTTCTGCAGAATTTTGTCCTGAACTGTTTTGTCTTTTACTGCATATAGATTTTTTTTAAATAAAATAATACAAATACCTCATACATACGGTTATTTTTAAATATAAATATAAAAATATTTGATAAATTATTATTATTATTTAAATTAAATTATTCACACCATTAGATTACTACCATGTATATACATAATGTAGACTATTTAGTAAAATAAAACATTTCCTGATCTGTTCAGTATTTTTTACATAATATTCCATTGTAATTTTCAGTTCTCTATCTTTATCTTTTGTAATTTTGTAATTTTAATGCTTTTATTTATTTTAGCTCACCACCCTAAAGAGTGTGAGTACATACATTATATAATTTAAACTTAAAATAAATTATTGTGTTATTTATATTTATATTTTACCATAAGAATTACATTATTACTCCTAGTGTATCAATAGGATTTATGTATGCTCTTCATGTATAATGCAGAAAACAAAGACTTTCATTTTACAAACATATTTTGCTATTTTATTTTATTTTATTTTAAACGATTTCATTTTATTCGCTCCCTACAGATAAACATACGACACTGCCCGAGGCTGTAACAACTATCAACATAAGCTAAAGTGGTATTGTTCTAACAATTAATATCTTAATTGGATGACGGCTTAAATAATAAACAATAAATGTATAACTAGAATAATATATCTATTTATATACGAGCATACATGCATATATGTACATGTACCAGTACTCACCTGTATGATATGATAAATTTATCGCATAAAATATGATTACTTGGTTATATGTATATAGATATTATTATTGTTTTTGTATGTTCATTGTACTTAACCGCTGTAATGTCTTATGTGTTGACTGGATACAGTAAAGTAGTTATATATGAAGTACTATGAGTATATTTTTACGCTTTTATTAAAGTGGGATTCATTTCTGAAAATTTATGATTTTTCAATTTATTTGGTATTACAGTGTATAGATTGTATTTTAAGTGACTGTATATATAAGAATTTATTAATAAATTTAATATGCAAATCGATTGTTTTATAAATAAATATGAATTACTGCGTGAATTGCATTAATTCCATTTTTTAAATTTACTTCGGAATAAATGATTCGGAAAAATTGATTCTCTTGGAAATTATTTACTCCAAAAGAGAGAGTAAATATAATAGGTTAATATTTACTTTACGAAAAGTAGACACCATTGATAGTTTATGACACAACTGAAATGTGTACTCGTTCTGTTTTCTTTTGAATTTGCAAAAACATTGAGAATATAACTAATATACTGTTACGCGTATAGTAAAAAGTTTAAAATGAAGATATGAAGTTATGAAGTAAATGAATTATGCAAACTGAAACTTTTATGACATAATATTTTAATATATATATACCTATAATATTATATACATATACTATGTGTATTGAATAAAAATAACCGCCATAATAAAAATATGAAATTTAATTTTTTTAACTTTCAAGCTTTCGGTAAACTTAATTGACCATAGTTGTGAAATAAAAATATGGATGTTACGAAATAAAAGAGCAGGTAATAATAAGAGAACCAACACAGGTTGCATAATAAAAGTTACATTATAAAATCTATTTATGAACTTACAGGAAAACAATAATTAATAAGGAAGCTGAATAAATGATCGTGGATTAGATTATTTAATAGAATTAAGTAAACATCTCGCGATATGTCTAGTAAGAGAGAAGAAACCAAGTATCTAAATTAAGAATATTATTGTGTTAGTTTTAATATAAGCAGCCTTGATAATATGCGGCGAATGTTAAAATTATTACATTTGTGAATTAAATGAAAAAAATGGAAATGAATAGAATGATTAGAGTTAGATACATGATTAAATAATACACTACTAATGTTACAATTATAAATAAATGTGTTATGCTCTTTAGATAAGAATATTTAAATCTCTACCAGTTTCACTTGCATAGAATTTGTTATAATTTACAATTTATACTATAAACACCAGAGTTTCGAGAAGATTTAGGCGCCGGCGTTGGAAACTAGATTGGATTTTAAATTATTTGGATATTTAAAGGCGAGTTTAGAATTAAAAGATTTCGCTAAAATGAAGTTAAAACGGGTATCGATATTGGGAACGAAGGGAACAGAAAGAAAGTTAGGAGGGGATATCAAAGGAACGGGGGGGGGGCGACATAAAAAGTTTTTCTATAGAAAGAAAAGTTTGGTTCTGGAATGGTCTGGATAAGCTAAAGATTTAAAAGAAGATTTAATAACTGAAATTTCACTGGCAAGATTTTCAGGACTTCAAAAGTGAAGAGAAAGGATGAAAAACCTTGGGCAACACTAATTTTAATCTTTGAAGAATGGTAAGAGAAAGTTATAACTACTAGAAT
>JAYRBW010130245.1:0-38345 GCA_036023295.1 Invenusta paracnida
TATAACATGTTATAAGTCACTCATATGTTAGGGAATTCTATTACAAAATTGTATATTATATTGTTTCATAATATGAGTTTGTAACTTTTTGTAAATTGAACCTTTTTAAACTCAGCACCACCAGATTTTGAAATTTCCCCACAGCCATGCAAAATGATATGATTTTGCTGAAAATAACAGATAAAAACTGATTTTAGGTATACTTATATTTTTAGCTAATATTGCATGCATATATTTATAGCATCAATTAAGTTTTCTCTGAATTCTGATTGAATATCTTGTGACTGAATAGTATCAAAAATAAACATAAAATCATTCCATTTTGTTAACACTCAGATATATATATATTATAGAAAGTAGTATAATCTATATTATTTCATAATATCATATAATTCCATGTCTCTGCATATTAGGATAAATATTTTTGTGTATAAATGACTGCTTTAAAAGTGCAACTGCAACAGTCACAACTGGTGGTCGTTCAGTAACTAGTTTTACTGTTTTAAACCCTGTAGTTAAGTAACTTAAGTGTACACTGATTCATATTTAATTTATCAAAAAGTTTCTAAATATATATTATATTTATTTTTTATAACTTATATATAAATTTCATCTGTATATTTACAATCAATGTGCCTTCTCTTTCATTTTTGCCACACATTTTATAGGTAGGTAAGTTGATATATATGGTTTCATGCCAGGTTAACCAAAAATGAAAAAGTAAAAATAAATACAATTTTCTATTGAAAATTCAATGCCCCAAACATATAGCTGGCACCCTCACCCAGTACACTACCCCCCTCCCCCACACTTTCAATTTAAATATGTCTGGTTGCACACCTACATTTGTAATACATAAGAAGTAACTAGAGGCTGCCTACCAGCAGTCTCTACCTTTATATTATAATAGGAAATATAGGGTTACTGGATATTAAAATATTGTAGGTAAGTAACAAATTAATAATTTAATTAATATCATAATTAATTATTAGAACATATTAATAAAAATTATACAAGTTAAATTATATTGATTAATAGTATTTATTAGAGTAAGCCATTAATATTATTATTGATATATTAATTTTATTCTATTTCATTTTTAAATTATTATTTTATCCCTTATTTTACTGGCCTTAATCATCCTGCAGCACTAAACAGAATTAGTGCCATTTAGTGTATGATTTTTGCCTTTGATTCCACTTTTTTTGTCAAACATAAAAAAAGATAATATTTATAACAATAACAAATTCATATAATTTACAAAAAATCTATATACTGTTATTGAATACACACAACACCATATATCATTAAACCATAAACTGTTCACATAACACCATTGTATATTACAGCTTAAACAATACCTGAGACAAACCATATATTTATATTCTATATAACAAACTGTGGCAAATTTTATAATTAAATATATCCAAAAAACTTATATAGTGCTTTCTAAAAAATATATATTTATTAAATAATAGTTTAGTTTAAAATAAAGGAAAAAATATATCTAATATTTTTTTTATTAAACAATTTATTTTTCAAATTTATAGTTTCTTTTATTTAAATTGTTTGGGTTGTTATAAATTGTATTAAATTCAAACCTTAAATATAGATATATATTTTATAAAATTTGCATATTTATTTTATTAAAGGGATGGTTCGTCATAGATAGATTTTATCCTTAGTATTGTTTGTTTCAAATATAGACTATCTTAATTGATACCTATAGTATGAGTATATATTAAATGTTGAACTATAATATGCCTTTTTAATATATACTGCATTTACACATTTTTTTAAATATATACTTTTACAGTCCTTTATATCTAAGCTATATTTTGACTTATAAACATTTTGATTCAGATATATTTATTGTTATAGTTCTATATTTCATATATATTATATTCATATATATACTTAAATTAAACTAGTTATCACAAATATTTAAACTCATGTATATTTTAATATTTTTTATTGCTAATATATTTTGATAACCTATACTATATATATCATTACCATTGGCAAATATAAAATTATTCTTTAAAAGTTGTCAATAGTTGAAAAATAGTACTACATCAAATCAGTTTCAATTTATCATAATTATAAAAACAATAATCTTTTAAACTCATAATCATATATATTATTACATTAACAAATACACATATATAATATTTTAATTAAACAACATTGATCTTTTTAAATTTTTAACCTTGAATATTATTAATATATGCTGATATTCTAACTATGAAATAGTTTGCTTTTATATCAGGAACCATATGTATTATAGACAAATAAATATAACCAGTATATTAATTAAAAAACAGCTGGCTTTCAAATTTATCAACTAAACTTAACGTTTTTAAATCAATATATCAAGTATTTTCTTTGATAATCATATTTTATATTTCAAAACTATATTTATTTACAAATAAATATATCCAACATGTTTATTAAATAACAATCGATTTTTAACTTAGTAAACTATTGACCAATTTAAACACTCCATAACATTTACAAATCAAAGATACTATTAGCAAATGATAAATATTATAATTTAAATTTCAACAACAATACACAGTTTGCAAATAATATAAATTTGTCAATAGTAAATACTTATAACATTAATAAAATAGCTGAGAATAATTAAATATTAATTGTGTATTTTTATCTGTATTACATATATACCAAAATTTATGCATATAATTTTTTTTTCATATCTAGCCAATTTTTCAATAATTAAATAATATATTGATATTTTCAACTAACCTTTATTTGGTATAAAGTCAAAATATATTTATTGTTCAAGTATTAAATATTGATAATTATCTTATTAACAATTTCTTACTTTCACTTTTAAATATTATGTTTATTGATAATCCTGTTTATTATTTTTTATGGGTTATTTTAAAAATAATAATATATTTAGCAAAAGCATGATATTTAATAAATAATTAATTATTATTCATTGTGATATTTTAGGATCCTATATTTACCCAGAATATATATTATCAGAATATAGAATATCCACCTAGTATTTTTTTTTTAATTTTCAAAACCAATAAATTAAAAGATTAATACTGAATATAAAACATTGCATTTCATAATAAACTTTATTTTTAATTGCATTAGTTGATACAGTTTTATTCATGTATTTAATAATAATACAATACATTTTATTATCTGTATAATTATTCAGTATCTATAATTTTGTTTAAAAATTAAGGTTAACTTTGTGACTAACCATCAAAATGAACTGCAATACAATAGGATACATGGCACTTTCACCATAATGGAATGATGCAGTTAAATCAAGTGGGCAGATATTTCCTTTAGGCATGTTGGCAGTTATTATATGGACTGTTTATAATATTTATTTTTGTATTATCTTGCACAGTTCTACTCAAACCATCCTAGGAGCATACATAGCTAACTACAAACAAATCTTTGGTACATATATATACAGCTATTGTCTATCTACTTGTAACATGCATTAAAGATTACAGTACTTTGGCATAATGCATTAACAATAGAAAAATATCTTATGTACACAATAACTTTCTAGTCTGGGTTTACATCACTTTATACATAAAATAGAAATCAGTTCACTTTAGAAGCTTTCATTCTGGCATCTAATAAATGATCCATCAATGTAGTATGTTAAAAATTAATTTATGTTCTTCAAAATGCTAATTTGTTTATATTTGTTATTCATCTATATCAACATTTTTATATATCTTGAAGTACCAATACAGTCAAGCATAATCTGGTTTCTTGGGGACCATACAAATTTCACCGGATTAGATGACATTTATTTTTTTCACTGGATATTTTCATTCAAACAATGGGCAAATGAGTTTCTATTTATGTATTTACTATTTTCAAGGTAATAAACCCATTTATATTTACCCTTTGTAAAACAACTATCAAATATTACATTCGATTTTGGAGGGACGTAGGTACATTGCAGAGAGGTTGGACGACTGCTATTTGTCTAGCTCGGCACTATTATTGTCATTTTTAGGAGTGGCAGCACTGTATTGATATATATAGTCATAATGTAATATTTAGTGTTTATATTATCTACTTATATTTTATACCATTACCAGTTGGTATTTAATTTCAGCTGGAAATATTGCCACATAAAAATGTTATGTTCACTTACATGGTAATTAGTGTGTATAATATATGTTTTTAGGTTTTTTGTTATTAATTATAGGGGGTGGTATTCATCATAATATTATATAATAACATTTATAAGTTCATTAGAATTTCATTATTGTTTTATACTTATGTTATATTTTTTATTATTTTCTTAAATTCTTAGAGTTTTACATTGCATTATTAGTTGTACTTTTCATTTACTGGACTGTGTTCATTGGTATTGTAAATAAGCTAAAAATTGATATGCTTTTGATATTAAAGCTTGCAGTATTAGTGTTCAAGTTAATATTTTCTAATTAATTTTTAAGAACAAATTTATTAATAATTTTTGTAGAATTCTGTATTGTGTAGTATAGAATAGAATAGGAACTTATAATCATTAATGAAATAATTTACATGACTACAATTAAGTTATACTGTCGGTTCACCACTTTTTATGTGTATTTCATTATTATTTTAAATGCCATGATACTGTATACATATTAGTGTATTGAAAAAGTAATATGTAAAATGTTAATATTATATTTCCAAAATAATGTAATTATATATGTTTCCAATCTTCTAAACATTTAAATATAGAAATACATTTAGTTTGAATTTATGATACATTTTTATAACATTTTACTCTTTTCTATTTATACATTTCGATGCTTTATTTTATTTATATTATATTCTCATTTCCATGATAAAGTTTTTTATAATTACATAGTTCCATCCGTAGCTTTATTTTTCAAGTACTGCTATTATAGTTATACTTTTCTCATTACAGAGCAAACCTGGAACAAGTTTTTCATTCAAAAATGGCTTCCCAGGGAGTGAGTTCATTCTATTTTTTGCCAAACTCCCGTTCATTTTTTATATTAGACGCACTAACTATATTATTTCATATTTTCACATTATGTATAGACGATTATAGGTAATAAACATGAAGCACCCTTTTCATTTCAACACAATTAAATTTTAACTTTGAGGTCTTTAAATTATGTACTTCGGTTGGTGTAGGCAGCTCCTATATAGACAAGTAATGAGTCCACTTATGTAGTATGTTATAATTGCTTAACTAGCCAGATAATTAGTTTGATTTAGGGCAACTAAAACATTACCATGAGTGACTGCAATTATAGTGGTTCCTACATCTAGACCGACGTGTAGTACCTACCGTACGTCTTTTATCAGTGCCCTCTTGGAGCTAACACTTGCCAGAGGAAGGGGCGTAAGAGTTGCCTTCCTTCCCGTGCATATTCATCGTGTCCGCCTCATTCCTGTTCACGTCAACTTAAATCAAGAGTAACCGGGTTCTTGTGTTACACCTCCTTGCTAGTATAATAGTTGCTTACTTTTAAGGTTGTTGTTAACTTCTCTTGTCGGTCTTGTATTGGTATGTGAGGAAAGTTTTCCGAAAATTTCGCCCGCTCCAGGTTTCAGCAATTCGTTTACAAGGAAAGAACACTGCTCAGTTCTTTAAAAGTGGAGATCTTGACGCCTCTCAAAAAGCGACTCTATTCCCTGATTTGTGCATTGAGAGGAAATCTCAACGTCCGGTTGCCTCTTACTCAACACCTGTCAGTCAGCTAATAATGAAAAGACACTACCTCTCCACATCGCTAGATACATAAATGAGGGAGCTACTTCACATACACTATGTAGCTACATCTGTAACTTACTTTGGTATCAGAACGAAACGGTCATCTCATACTAATTATTTACTTCGTGTATGCATTGTTATTATTTCGTAGAGGTAGAGGTAGCCGTATAGTACCTATAACTTAATCTACCAGTCAATGTATGCATGCAGTTGAAATGCATTCCTATAATATAATCTACTCGTAGATATAAATGCTACACTTGGTTTTAAAAAAATATAGAAGGGAATTTATTTGTATTGATTGTAATTGCTTGGCTGCAAATAAGTTTATATATATTTGTTAACGCTCCTGTTCACGCTCCTGCAATGTCCAGCAAATATATTTATGCAATAATATCCAACATACAGCGATCTGTAACGCCCGATAATATCTATACAGTCACATTAATTAATACTAAATTTCTGGATGGCCGGCCTTGTGCTACTGTTGTATCTTCGAGCATAGATATGGAACCAATTCAATATAACTAATGGGCGGCAATTATTCGGTAAAGAATCCAATCCAATAGTGTATCGAACTTTACTATATCATTGCGAATCCTTATGCAATTCTTTCTTCACTTTAAGGTGTAGAGATTGTGTCTCACATAAATTTGGCTTTGCGTAAATATGCATTAATATTATGCACTTCACGTAATTAAACACGCTTTTGATAGAATTACGAATGTCGCGTCTTGAATTGTATCGAGGAAACGGAAACTAGATATATTTGGGGGCCCCAACAGTGTAGCTTGCTGATTGACATCGAACTTATACATAAAACTATATACTTGGATCCTCAGGAAAATTAATTATCATTTGTAGAAACTAAGCCGTCCTGTGCATATGATGCACAGACGAATTTTATTATATTATGATAAAATCACATGTGTATGATATGTCTTCCTGTAAAGAATACTTATAGTTTAAGTTATTTTTATAATGCACGTTAAAAAATGTATAAATTTCTTTGTATGCTCATTTCCTTTATTTTGTATTTTTATTGCTGCTTATTTAATTTCTTAGACTTTATATACAATATATATATATATTGTGAATACTATTTAATTTGTTTTAAATTTAGTCTTAACGGAATGATGCCGTAATAAAAAACTAAGCAATATAGGTATACACGAGTATTTTATAATATAAAGAACACTATTTAATTGTGTATGTTATTTTTATTTATTTAAAAAAATATATTTTTTAACAACTATTTTATCATTAATATGTTTATTATATGATTTGATTATTTTTTACATAAAAGTTTCCTTTTTATATATTTTTATGTTCAGAGTTGTACTAGATTTACAAAAAACGTATACGCCGTATATATATATATTAATGGAATATGTTTACCGCTTCGTGAGATTTGTTTATAAAAGAGAAATTTTTTATTCTAAACTATATTTTATCACTAGAAACGTTTTGTGTTTGACTGATTCTAGGATATCATAAAACCGGAAAGAAGTAGCCAGATTAAAAGTAATACTAGAATAATATGTTTGTGATAGCTAAGTCAATCATGTATTTGTTCATACACGATACCACAATTATCTGTATAATAATTTATTTGTATACATATGTATATACATGTATGTACATGGCTTACATTTCAACATATATCTCTTGCATTATCATAACGCCAATTGTTTAACAAACCTTGCTATATGTACTCTACGTCTGTATAATTGGTGAATTGATATATAACCAAAAGCAATTTATTGATAAATAACGCTTTCACTCTCTGAGTCCTCTAAATTATTGTGTATGTGTCTATTTTTGAAATGAGGAACCTTTTCACACTGTAAATAAAACTGCTTTGTAAATATAGTTATCTACCCATATTCTAACCAACAGTCGTATAGCGTAAAAGCTTGACCTCCCGACACTATAATAACTTGCTGTATTTATTTATGTATTTTTATCAGCCTACTAAACAGGTTTCGAATATAATGCAAAGTATGACGGAAAATTGGGCAACCTTTTATACATTAGACAATTAAACTGTGGCTAACAATTAGGAGGTATTACAAGTGCGTTAATTCCTATGTTGTGTTCATTCTATGTTTGATACTTATATAATTTGTATGTTACTTACAGTACGGTCCCGTATGGCATTCTCGTATATATCAGGTATCAATTTGCAGCTCTCTTTCATTTTTAATCTTTTTATAATTTAAGAGATAATTTTATGAGTCATTTTTTATCATAGCTATCACTCATTCATTGGAATAGTGTCCAGAATATATAGCTTTTTTGTGTTGCTGACTAATCTATCCCTGTGTAATAATATTGTATATTGGAGCACTTTTCCACAATATGTTGATTCCTGTTTTTATATGGTTAGGGAGGTTGGATTATATACCCACTCACCGTTTTATTTTTAAGTAAATTTGTAAAACATTTATCAATATATGTCTGTATTTTAATTCTCTATATTCTCAAAATGTTTTTATTGTTCTATTTAATTATATCGATACACTGTATTTTTAAATATGTATTTTAAGTAGTTTTATTGCATTTTTTAAGTTTTATTTTTATTGCTTTTAGGACAATAAAGACAAATGTTGCCCTTTTGAAGAATGTATGTTTGAGATGTCTCAAAAGTATTATGTGATAGGAGAATCTCAGATATTTCACTTAAGTCGACATTTAAATTTAAAAAAATCGGTTTTTAATATCTATTTCAATCAGCTATTTTTAGGTGACAAAAATCCTTGGTAATATACCTTAACATTTTTTACTTACACCACATTTTCTTCATATTTAGAAACTCATTAAATCAAATATTCATATCATTGTTATACTAGTTTTTTGACTTACCGAAATTGAGTGAACTGTGCTTTATGTTTTTACACAAATACTTTTCAGTTTAAGCCTAAAAATTTAATTGATAGGAGTACTGTTTAAATATTTCTAATGCATTAATTATACATACTATACCGTAGTATTTTAGGAAACAATACAATATCATTCCCAATATTGAAATATTTTGAAGTTGACACGCATAATATCTCTGTATATGTATGTACTTACATGATTCATTCAGAAGCAGATGTTGCTTTATATAAAATAAGTAGAGGCATTTATTAAGTTACCAGGCTTTTATATTCCTGTTAGAGTTTTTTTATTAAGTATTTGTATAATTACTGCAATGACCAAATCTCAATTTTGTTCGTGCATACCCATTCATTGTTGCTTAACTTGAAATTTGTCAAATTTTAATTGTATTTTTATCTCTTAATTTTCTTTTGTACTAAATACTTAAAGTTGTTATACAGCACAAATAAACACATGTACGATACCCAGTTATGTTAAATATGTTATTTGGTACAATGTAATATATTTTTAATGTTTTGGTTTTTATAAACTTTAATGAGACCACATGAAACTTTTAAATTTTATTCTTCATCAGTATCCTATAATTTGTTTAACTCTCTTCATTAACAGTAACATTTATGATGTATTTTTGCATGTTTTTAAATTATATTAATTAAAATTGTGAAGTTTTCATGAATTCACTTATGTAAAATTATTGACATTTTTATCTAATATCATTTTATTTCAATATGCTTTATTTCTATACAACTTTCTAAATATTAGAGGAGAGGCGAATACGCCAGTGGTGAATCTTTTTTTACAAAAGCTGAAATTTGAGATTGATAGAACAGTTTAAATGAAAGATTTTATTTTCATGTCTTATAATCCATGAAATTGGATAGGTTAGGAATTTCCCTTGAAAGGATATTGCGGATTATATATTGTAACAGTAATTTTCATTTTAATGCGTTATCTGTAAACATATGAATAATTTACTAACAATGCAAAAATCTATGCGATCGATTAATCCTATGAATATGTAATATACATATATATTGTCTAATCATGTCTGATGTTTTGTTTTATTTTATTAAAAAATATATACTATTTAGACAATATCTAGGTACCGATTGGGTTCTTCGCCACTTTTCATTTGTATAAATGATGAAATAGCTGTCATTTAAAGATAAATAAATCTTATTGCACTGCTTTGCATTTTCAGTGCCCAAATTTCCATTTGCCGATACAAGATTTGCGAGCTATTTTCTTCACAATTACCCGCCTTATGTCAATGGTGCTTCGCCTGCAGGATTTGTAAGTGTCTCTATAATATATGTATAATATATCGTTTTTATTACTTTGTACTCTAAATATAAGCGCACACCGCGATCACCGTTATATAATGCAATAAATTGGGTATGAGGCGGCGCACAGCTGTGTTAACGACCTTAATACACTATAGATGTGCCCCTCCCTTTTCATTTTTATTTCTTCTACATATAAATATATTTCTATATTATGTGCATGTATAATATAAAATGTCTACCGACCCTATAATATATCTCTCCAAATTATATTGCCAGAGTTATTGGTATAGTTTTAGATTAAATGCTGCACAGACTATATATGTCTGAATAGATATACTTTATTATAATAAAGTGTAAGCGGGCTATCGGATTATAAAGTGAAATTGAGTATTGCCTAGAATGTGTATTTTCCTACCTTTTTCTACTTGCGATATAAGCAAAGGAGGGTAAATTTAATACTCTTGAATATAGTGGTTTCTTTATATATCGATATGTGGGGAATGTCAACGATTTAGTCTATTTATTTATTAATATGTGATTATCGGACTTTTATTTATTCATCATAGTAAATATTATATATTTAAATATTATATTAGCAGTTTAATATAGCTCAGTATACTTTTCATGGGTTCCCCCTATTTCTCTCTCATTGATTCTCTAAAATGTCTAACTCTCCAGTTTATGATTGACCTAAATATAGGATTGCTTATATCTCGTAAAAATTAATTGACAACTATTAAAATTCAAAATTTCCAGGTTTCATTTTGATCCAATTTTCATAGTATAGGAAGGAACTATCTTATGACACTTAAAATGGAGAAAATGATGATGCAATTTACACTATTGCAATAGAAACGTAGCTATATATATTTTAACAAAACTGCAATCTTTTCTCATTAAGGGACTTTTAACAATAATCTAAAATCACATAAAAACCGATAGTTGAATATACAGAGACAAATAGTGTTATTGATTTGCAATTTAATATATAATATGTTTGAAAATTTCAGTCAAAGCGATTGTAATTTGATGTCATTTGGAAGCATATAAATTTTCAATAAAACTATTATTTTGATCATATTTCTCCGAATTACCCAAAATTATGTAAACTGGATAACAGAATTCCCATATAAATTAAAATACTTTTAATTATTTATAATTAATTTCTAAAATTATATAATTATTTATGCAAAGTATATACGACAAATGACAGAGTATTCTATGAAATATCAAAATGTTTTAGCAAGTTATAAAATTTAAAATGTTATTTAAATACATATGAAGCTACTTTTAATTATCTTGTATTATAAAAAAACATTTTTTTATCAATATTTTAAATAACATATTATATACGAACTAACTATATAGCAACTTATTTTTTGTTGTAATTTCGTTTGATTGTGTTGGAAAAATATAAAGTAAAATATTTGTTCTGGGTTTTAATTGGTTGTTAGAGGCGGTCCATGCTATAGTCATGAGCAAGAATTTCCCGTTTTTGTGTTATTTTACATTGTTATACTTTATTTTGGATTATGTATATATAGTTTATTTTTCATATTTATAAAAGCGAGAAATTTTTACCGGTAAGTAACGTGGCTTTAACAATGAGCGATTAAAACAATTATAAAATAAACATGTCCGTAAGAAAATTATATTGTTAATGTTTAAACTTTAGATCGAATGTTTTTTTTTTATACATTTTTAGGAAAAGAGAGATGTAGTCCTCGAAAAGTTTGGTTTTGTCCGTCGCTTTTGATGGATAAATTGGGAGGCATCAACAATATAATTAGCAACTGTTTAGTTGTATCAAAATTAGTTTTATTTTATGACATTTTACCCTTTAAAGAATGTTGTGATATATATTTCATTTGATATCAAATAATTGTCTATTATTAGCTCAATTTTTAATTTAATGCCTGTTTATTAAAGTTTACTAGACGTTTTCAATTATAGTATGTATTTAAAAGGTGGCAGAAAGAAAAAAATGATGCGAAATGATTGCTTAGTGTAAGGATAGGCCGCGTTGGGTTTATAGTCAGAGATTAAAACAGTTCTACAAACTTAGTTTCCGCCATGCTCTTCCCTCTTAGAATTGTTCCTCTCAATAAATTTAGCACATAGATCAAAAAAAGGTTTGTGGCTAATATAATGTCAGTTCTTTATTGCTTTACGTTTTTTATATATGGATAAGAAGGGAAGTTGGCTAGCATAATATAGCCTTCTAGTTCCTATTTTGCAACTGAGTGGATGAGTTGTACAGAGAAAAGATAGAGAAGATGGATTGATAAAACCGTAGCGACTGTTTACCTAGTAATCGTGCGCGCACCTTATCGTTTTATGGTTGGGGCGGAGTTTTAGAAATGCCATAAAGTAATTAATTACGCATAAGCGAGATCCTAGTGCGAGAATACTTTAAGAGTTGACGATGACTTTTTGCGATTTTTGGTTGCCTCTTTGGCTTTTTCCTGATGTGAAGGATCGTTTCTTTGGAATATTTAAGATTTTTCCATTGTTGCACTCAGTTGTTGCAGTGGAGTATATTTTTCTTTTTATGTGTATATATGCTTCCACTGAATTCAGCGGGGCTATTTACTAGTAATACTATGCTATTTTAGAAATACATTGTATGTATACTGAAACATTCTATTGTTATTAGTAGTAAGTGCATTCTGTGTTTGTGTCACCAAAATATTCATCCTAGTTTAATGTTGTCATGTAAAATAGAGCAAACATTACATTGGATGTCAAGGTTTTGACTCAACTTCAAGTTTTGTCTTTCGCTAAGTGTCCTCGTTTTCCTGAGAAAGTCTCGATATCATTTCCGTTATAAAAATACATATCCATAAAGATTGAACAACTTAAGCGTGGAATATGAAGTCAAGACGACTTAAAGGCCAGGAATAACTGGTAAATCCATCAAATTCACTGAACCATCCATCTACTTTTAAGAAGAAGAGAAAAGTATGGCGAACCAACCTGTCTTTGCATATCATTTTAAAGTTTACACACATGAATACATCACCTTACAACACCATAAATCATGTGATATTCAATTCAAGGCCGACTGACGAATATGTGCAAAAAATCTATTCATTTAGTGTATATATGCCTTTTAAAAGTATGACTGTATGACTAAAGAACTATACTACATAATACACTGTATTAAAGTTATATAAGGATATGTGGCCAGTTTAGTCGATATACATATATACAACACTATACATTTGTGTATTATGTATATATTGTACACACACAACATGAATGTATGGGTACTTAGCGACGACGCAATTGACAAGTTCTTTTTCTATTCCCATTTCACCTGGTCCATGTAGAGTATATTTATGTATACAAACATTATGTAAAAACTGTGGGTCCCCCCTTTTCCTAATTAGGCCGTGATGCTGAGAATCCTAACCACTTTTTCCCCATGCATATAGTGTCACTCCTTTTTGTATACATTTCTTTGGAGGCATACATATTGATGTAGATGTATTATAATAATCGCACTAAACGACGTTCGGTCGCCTGTCTATCTCAACTGTCAGATCTAATCTGTTTGGATAAAGAGGTACCTACATACTTTATGGGGGGTGCTGTGAGGTGCAGACTTTTTAACTCGAGAAGGGAAAGTTTATGTTTAATCAGTTACAGATTCGTGGACATTACATATTAATTTCATAGATTTTTCGTTCGTTATATGTGTACATATTATATTAATGGAATGTTTAATAAGTTTTTGTTCTCAACTATATGTCTATTTTGTCTAATTTTCTATAGTCTAAATCTGAGGGATTACTTTAAATTAATTACCTACTTACTTTTTAATTATCATCTATATTATTGTTATGCATTTGTCTAAAATAATTTGATAAAATTTACTAAGTGGTCTTTGTTCATTTATATAACATTACATTTTAATTATTATAATAGGTAGGTATAATACAAAATAGAGTAATCTCCACTTGCATTAATCGCGTTTATTAATTCGATTAATGATTATACTTTATAATGCTTTTAGTTATGTATTATTATGTATGTTATGTTAATGTATATGCATTTACAATGTCATTTCACTATACATACATATTATAATGTAATTTTAAATTTATGTGGGATTCACTTTATATTACATTGTATATTGATACAAATAATCTCATGATTTTATTGATATTTAATTTTTTACAAGAGGATTAATTTTTATAATCAAGGTTTAATGGCTTTTTCCCTAAATTGATTACTATGTATATTGAATTTATAATAAAATAATCGGAATTATAAAAACCCACTGATAACTAAATTGCGAGATATAGCAACACTTAATATTACGTATACTTACTGATTTTAAAAACTTATAATTAAAGTAAATTGTGTGCGTTTTGATTTATATTTAAAAGCTTGGACAGTCAAATTTTAAAATGTAGTTTATTACCTAGCTAAGTATACAAATAGTAGTTTTCTTTTATTGTAAATATACATTTTCACACTTTAAACACTCCTTAAAGACATTATGTCACTCCCACAGAACAGGTTTTATCTTTAACTGCAAAGAACTTGACTGGAATGCTAAAGTCAATCACATATTTAATTGAAAGTAAATGCCTAAGTAGCAATATAGGATATTTTAAAGAGTTCTTATGCTTCTTTGGAGTCTTCTTAATATACTCCTTATCGTTACAGTTCAATAAACAAATTAAACAATGGTATAAGGTACATTAGTGTCTCATTTTGCATTTTCATGAATCCTGCAGACTTAACTTTTGTTTTCAAGTGGCTCGACACCCTTGCATTTAGTTTCATGGTGGTTTATATATAAACATGTTACAGTAGCTCAGTCAGATGCCTCAAGTGAAGCTAACAGCCGCTATATAAGCATAATGCTACATATTTGACTATGTGACTGCACCGTCTTAAATGTATTTAAGACATTGCCATAATATAGATTCACCTTATATGTTATTTTTAAATATTTTTAATCGTCTTTGATATTTAAAGAACTTACTATATTGTGTCATATAGTTAAATATTGTTGCATTAAACTCTAAGCACAATATTTTAGCTATACTCCATTTAAAGGGTAAAATTAAACAAATTCTCCTCCTCTTGTCACCCGTGTTGCTTTTATTTATTGTAAGTATACATTTTTAACTTACTAGGTGCCCTAGGTCCACGTTTGCGTGCATGACTTTTGTATATATCTAAATGAATATAACGCAGCATTTCTGTCTATGCGAGCTGTGCAATCAGTAGTATGTATATTTTTGAAAACTACCTTTGTCAGCTTTCTTGGGCATGTGATTGATAGAATAAGTGGAGCGGAGAAGTATACTCCATTTAGTGTGTGTTGGTGTGTGTGCATAGCATAGTATAGTTTTGGAGATCTTCATAGTAAGCTGGGAATGACAAGGGCGTCTGTTGCGAAGTACTCACTGAGAGTATTATTCTTTATCTCTGTCCATAAACGAGTGAGGTGGTAGACGGTTATTGTTCCCAGTTTTGTCTATATAATTTATACTATTACAGTTTTAAGACGGTAAAGTATATTAGTAATGCGAGATAAAGACCGAGGTGGGTGGAGAAATGATTTTATCTCTTCTTGATAGTGGAGTGTTTTTGTTGTCAGAACCGGCTAGGTAGCCATAGAGCGCGTGTACTAAATAAAAAGGTTGTATAGCAACATTTACGCGAAAAATGAACTAACTTCTATTTACCTGGCTTTTGAAATATTAAATAATCCGATACAAATGTGTACCGGAATCTCTTCCTCAAAACTTAATATCCTTTTAATCTGTAATATAATCCAGCTGACAATGATTTTTTCGTATTTTACAACTTAATGACATCCAGCGACGGAAAACATCCAAGTGCTAATTTATTATGATCGTTTGACTCAGTAACGATTGAGTATACAGTTGTATGTACAAATCTACACACTACACTATAATAATACTGTCGGGTCATTTTATATAATTATAAAGCAAGCTATCTGGAAGCTGGCGATGTCACTTTTTATGTTGTGCTCATTGATAAATGAGCTTATATGAATGTATATATGAAGTACACCACTCTGTGTGTGACTGGAAAAGAATTACCACAGAATGAAAGGGGGGTGGGGTGGCCAAGTCTAGTTAGTGTACTAACAGGCATATTATCTCACCTATGCACACCATAAATTTAAGTGTGCACATTACAATATAAATATATACATAGAAGAGGGGGATGTGTTTTATTTGGCGGACCAAGATTTTTAAGTATGACCGACAGAAGACGACGACGGATTTTAGGGACTAACCGACATACGCGTGTAGTTAGTTGTCTTGGTCGATCTATCTCTGTCGGACAGTGGCAGCGCCTGCACAGCAGTCAATCAAAGTCACAGGCAGGAGGGGCGACTGACTTGAAGGAGGAGGAGAGAGAAAACTCACAACTACAGTCTGTGTGTGCGTATTGTCTGTAACGTTCACTGTATGTGTGTGTGTGCATATAAATATTCGATAGTTATAGGTTAGAATTTTTACTAACTGTCTTACAGTAAGTAATGTGTAGGTACTATAATATACCGATGGCTGTCGTGTACCGATAGCTGCTTAATTTTATGTGATACTACTGGAACACTGCAGTACAGTTGTACAGTGCGCACACTACGCATAATACAAATTGTCAACACTAGATGGATGGAGATGAATGATGACGATGTGATTGTCGTATGTATTTGTGTGCCCGCCTGTTTGACACTTGAATATAATATATAAGCATGCAAATGACTAAAGTGAGAGAAAATATTATAATAAATATTGTATGATGCGAGAGTGGTCGATTCGAGTAACATTAGCCGTGAGACAGGACCTGTGGGTTACCTCAACTATCCCGTGTTATTCAGAGTCCGCACACCGCAAACACTAGCAGTGTACCGGCTCCGAAAAATATACAGAGTGACTAGGGGGGTGGTGGGAGTGTGAGACTTGTCCTTGACTGGGGTTGTGGGTGTCCCCTTCCCGGACCCGGATTTCGCTCTCTCTCTCTTTTTTGGGTACAGATATATATATATATATGTATCTATCTCTCTCTTCACGTCTTGTCCGAACCTTAATGACTGAGAGAAACTATATAATATTCAATGATTGACAGGCCGCAGATATGTATACATACACATTTTATAAAATATAGCAGCAGATTGTATATGTGCTGGTGGTAGTGGTGGCTTGGTATTATAAGACGCGGGGCTGAAGAAGACCAAGACCAAGTGATGACTTGTGTGGGCGGCGCCTCCCCCTTGAATATCTAAGCATCGTTTAAACATAACAGCCTGTGTGAGTTGATAGTTGTTAGACCCACCTCTCCACCCTTGATCCTGTACCAACTTAGCATTATAGTTTTATAACCGAGTTTATGCATGTTATATATATATATGTATCTTCTTTTCTCAGTCTCTTTAACGATGACAAGTGATAAAAGTAAATGGCAAGTTGTAGAGGCCCTCTTTATTTGGGTGAAGTGAGGTGATAACCTTTAGTTGATGTGCGTTTTATCTTCTTCTTTTCAAGTGTCTTCGGGAAATCTACCTTTAATATATAACTATCAATTAGTCGTTTATTTTATGTTTGAAATATTTCCTATCATTTTGGTACTGTAATAGCTCTTAGTACACATACACATACCTACATAAAATTCAACAATTATCATATTTTATATAAATAGACTTTAAAATGGGTGGGAGGATGTAACATGTAACGATACATCTAAATAATAATTCTTTTGACATAATGTTACTTAAAACTATTTTTATTAAAGTTGTAAGATATAAGATAAACTTGTACTGTGGCAAAATAGATCAGTTTATAGTTGATTTTTTATTTTCCTTCTGCTTTTATTGGAAATTAAATTATACACTGCCTTTTTAATAAACGCCAGTGTCAATTTCAACTATAACAGACATAGAAAACCGAGGCAACCAGCTGTAGTATCTATTGTTGTTGATTGGTAGGAATTCTGTATATCCCCATTAATCCTGAGTATAGATTACGACCTCCTATATCAGAGCGTTTGTCCGTCCCTTTACCGTGGAACATATATCCCTTCTCCAAAAGAGAATCAGAAAATTTACCCCTTCCTCCTCGCTGCTTTTTCTACCGACCACTTCACATGATGAATGGTATCTTGGAAGCGACAGATTAAGAATTTCTTTTTGCCTTGTCAGCTATGACGAATGCCTTGCTCTTTCTGACAGGCCATATGGCATGGATGCCTCTAAGACACTGTCACCCCAGAAAGATTTTATCCAGGAAACTTAAATTTACACTCTAAAGTTTCCCCCTATATGATAGAAAAGCTCATTTTTCTTTTGGAGGTTATACCCTAGATGCACCTCATTTTTGGAAATATTGGCCTAAGCTTCAGTTTTTGCCTTCTAAATTGGCAGTTTGATCTATGTTACTATAATTGTGAGCTCTCTGAAAGTTTAAATTCATTCGTTTTATCTACTATACTGTTCAGGGGACCACTTATACATAGTATTCCCAGATTTCATATCATGTAAGTTGCGTCTCATGTGTATCTGTAAAAGATACTTTAAAAATAAATGTCTAGCTGAAGATTTTCTGGTGTATTTTTATGTGTAATTTTATTTACTACTACATATATGTATTTGTGTATTATATAAATTAGCCTATTGATGATAGGTGTCAGTTATGAAGTTAAGATCTAACTACACCGAGTGACTATGACGGTTTGATTGTGTGCTTATATAGTGTTCATTGAGCATGATATATAATACATTATATTAGTTGGCCGTCTGCAGTATCGAGGGTGCGTGTGAATTATTGATTAACTCAACTCCCTAGTCATCCATCTATATTATATACATTCTATACATATATTATCATCAGCTCCAGTAGCATTCAACATTTACTATAGTATGCACTCTCCCAGTCAAGAATATAATGTTATATAGCGTTTACGGTGCGTGATGAAGGGTATATAGGGGGTTTGGGAATTTAAGAGTAAGCATGCGAGGGGTGAGTTTAGAGGCGGGTCAAATTATAAAGCTTGAAGAACCTCCCTGTCACATGTCACCATTGTATACATACATATATTATAAAATTAATATTATATTATAATAGCTACTCCGTTGACTATTTAAACTGGAAGGAGGAGCAACCTATTCGCGCCTTTCTATAATGTTAACTGTGTTTTATAAACCATAACGATATTATAATAAAGAATATCTTTTGTGCTATTGTTTAATGTAAGCATTATGTATGTTATAGTACAGGGGGAGTACCTACAATATATATTATATTCTAAGAGTCTTACAATACCGTTATTATATTGTTTTATCATCATTCATTTGTAGACGTATTATTACATATATTATCGACATTTAGCCCAATTTGCTTTTTTGTAAGCGTTATTTTAATACAATTATTATTATTTTGTCTCAAACCGCGCGCCAATATTATGGCTAGTATTGCATCGTTTAGCTACCTTATAATAATAATAATAAAATAGATACAACATATAATAAGTGTAATATGCATAAATAACTGCGTGACAGAATATTCTTTTTGAAAAGCAGAACTACATTGTATATTATATTTATATAGCGCTTATAAAATGTTCTACATAATTTAAGTGTATTAAAAGGGTTTATAATAAATTGAACAACCCATAGTTCATGTTATGGCGTAATCGTACAATGGTGTATATTTTGGTATATACAGCATTATATAGTCGTCACAAGGGGGGCTTGGGTTTTGTATATTTTGACCTTCACCCAAGGGAGTTTATAGGACTGAATCGACACAGTGGTCTATAATATACTGAGAGAGAGATATGGAGACTTGTCTGCTAACTCTGATGGATTGCGCCGCAATTATCAGTTATACTAAAAAGCACAGCTTCATAGTTTTGCGGATTTTTAGAATTCATAATATTATGGCAGGGGTAGGTATAATTATACAAGGGAGCTTGGAGGCTGGCATATAGACACCGACTCCATGGAAGTAGTAGTATACCTAATATTTTTGTTATGAGTTAGACGAACTTGATGTTATCTAGACATCTGGTAATTTATTTCTGTCAGCTTATAAGCTACGGCCTAATTTTTCCTTATTATATTGAGTTACAGATAGGAGTTTGGAAACAGATATAATGTTTTCAAAATATAATATTAATTTATATTTTAATTAATACATTGCGCTTAAATATTCTGATTGAATGTTTTTAGTTTTATGATCAAGTAGTTTTTGTTGTGATTTATTTATTGTAAAAATAGAAGTCTTAAAAATAATATTTATAATATAGCTAAAAAGTACCTCGATTAACATAAGACAACTGAAAAGAAAAAATGCTGTATATCTTAGTAAAATGATTTTTGTATTAAATTATTTAATTTTGTGTTGTCTTGAATGCAAAGTTTTGCATATTAATGTATATAATACTTGTATTATCATTCTAGCATTTAAAAAATTATATTAATTATATAGCTAACTTTTATTTTACATCCAGTATACCAATCCTAAATATGCAGGTAAAAAGGTATCTACATAAAAATAAATTTTAGCAGGCTGATATATATATTATATAGCTTTCACTTTGTTAGACCTGTTCGATTTAAAATTCACCCCTTGACATAATCTAAATTTCTGCTAGCTGTGGGAATATTGGCTCACACTGCCCCCTCCCCCTTCTCTGCCCCTTTCCATAGTTTCTTCGTCGGACAATCTAAAAGAAAAAGCGAACTTATAGCTTGCATGACTATATTATATTATATAGCGGTAGGAGGAGAATTGATATCTCTTCCTCCTGTATGTCGTATGATGTACAATATGTATATATTATACATATACCTAACCTATAATACTCTTTTCACTGAAGATATATTGCGCTTAGTGCTTTTGAAATCTAATTGTTCCTCTACTTAATGATTATTTAATGGCTTGAATTGAACGCTCGCGGGAAAGAGTTCGCCGATCGAGAAGGTGATGAGAGCGGAGAAAAAGCCATGCAGTTTCTGTCATGAGTATAGACTTGCCAGAGGAAGAGTTTGGAGAGGACAAACGTGGTGATTGTGGAAGAGACGGGTGGTTGGGGGCGGATAGGATATTTTTAAAACGTTACCGGAGTGAACGAATAAGAATAGATCGAAAAGTCTGAAGGTGCTTGTCTACTATTATACCTACTGCCTGGTATAACTAATATCATAGAGTCTATGATAATAATAATATCAGTCGGGGGGCCACCCCAAAGTGCCTTTCTCAGTAGTGAGACTTGTAGGGTGGACTAATCGACAATATTCTCATGGTATATAAAGCATCTTTGCCATGGAGAACAGCACATAGTTGATATTGATATTATTATTATATTTGTAATATCGTCGCTAACTTCTATATAGTATACAATCGGTTTTACTATATACAAACCTCTGTTCTTTTACAGAAGGCTCTCCCTTTTAACTGCTGCTGCAGCTGGCATGACGAAATTTCACTCTTGTCTACAATTATAATATAAATAATACGAAATTTATTTGCATATCACTGTGTTCTTTTTTCAATATTATAAATGTTGCTTTTCTAACTCAGTATTTTCTATATGCCGCGATAATTTTATTGTAGCAATTCTGATTTTGATTATGAATCAAGATCTATAATATTTCATACGTATCTATTTTTCAACATGCGCTTGTGTGCCCCGCCTCTGCCATCTTCGACGGCTCATATAATAGGTTGATGGATATTGAGATTTGATTTATTGACTCTGCTAACTCGAAGTTTGACTTTGAAAGATAGTGTATGCCCCACTCTATATGCCACAATTACAGGAGAAAGCCCCCAACAGTCCTCTTTTAGTTATAGCTTTCAATCCTTCACTTTGACTGAAAAAACTCAGTGAAACAGTTTGATAATTTGTTTAATGTGCTCTTCATCTTTTATTTTCTACTGATTTTTATAACTTTAGTTGTATATATATATAAGTACTAATATTTATTATATTTCTATATTCAGTACATTTTCGTGCTTTGTTAAATTTTATTTGTAGATAACAGAATTCTATAACAGAATTTACGGAAATGTTAACTCATTTTAAAAATCTGTTCGTTACATTTTTTTAACTAGAAATATATGTTCCTTGTATTTGATAATAGGATGAATTAATAGAGTACACAAATAATTATTATTTATTTAAAATATTATAAAATATGTGTATTTTCGTATTATTTTAGATGAATTGAAACTTGCTTAGAGATATTTTGAATTATATTATCAATAATAATTTAAAAATATAATAATAGACATTTTATATATATATATTTTAAGAAAATTATCCTTGTCAAACACAAACAAACATTACGTAACTTTGTTTGTATATACATATATTATATTATAAATCATTCTTTGTGTATAATGTATCAATATACTTAATATCACACACGTTCAGAGACCATATCGCCACGCTTTCCAGTAAATATTCATATGTGCATCCATTGAAATTTTATCATATAATACATTGAGTTAAAATCAGCTTATCAGCTACGTGCTTATATAGGTATCATTTTTCTTAGACATTTTCATCCGATTTTTGTATGTATATGATAGAGAATGAGATATGTTTTGGGAAATGTTTTATAGTTTTTAATCCTTCCTTTGTATATATGGTTATATTTTTCAATATATAGAGTGAATTGTTATTCCAATTATTGTTTTGAATCATTTAGATTACTTTCCTATAAACGGCACTATGCTATATGGCGACACAAGTAATACAAATAAATGCAACATTTCTTTTTTTAATCTTAAAAGATTGAAGTATCCTCTAGGGATTAGCTTTACCTATAAGCATAAACTTTTAACAATAGATTTTACATTGATACTCTAATGCAACGCTTGACTCTAATGCTTAATACATTAATTGCATATGTAACAAACTCCTTTAAAGTAGTATATTATTAATGCGCTTTTAAAAGAAAAAAATACCTACTTGCGTCTTACATCTTTCATTATTGCGTTAAAATATCAAATATTTTATTACTTAAAACATAAATTTATTTTCTGAATGCGCAATAATTTTACTCGAAATAAGTATTATATTATGTGTAGATATTTACATAATGTGACTGCGGTAGTTATTAGCAAACACGGGAGGGGAGGGACATCATAATACTATGCATAGAGATCCCAAGTAGATAATACTAGTCGTGGGATGCCGCGTCCCATCGTTGATTTTGATTGCCTATGAGGAAATTGGGGGAAATGGGCGGACGACTGGGTGTTGTATATGGTTAATTATTATATGCATGTACAGCTAGCCATTTAATATGTATATATGGATAGATACATGAAGAGAATATATGTTAATATGTATAATACCATGTCATAATACCGTCTGAATTATTGGGCTTAGTTACTTGATGATTGGAGAAAGGGCGGTCTCGGTTGCGCGATAGATGATGAAGCGGGTTTCTTCTTATCCATAGACAGTTAATAGAAAATGTACTTCCGGTAAGTTAAATAGTCCTGCCGCTCTGTGGAACTTCTGTCTGTCTGTAGTAGACAAACTAAACTGTATATATGTATATACAGTGTGTGCAGTGGCTGGATAGAGTGAATTGTAGACTAGTTACAGTTGGTTAGTTAAAGCGCGGGAGAGGTACAATATGCGACGGAGGTAATATTATTATGGGTAATATATACGGGGGTGGTAGTGAGGGCTGGATTCATGAGTGGCGAGTGACACCCTGGTTGATATGAACTGCCAAATTATATTTGTAGTGTGATATATCATTGACAAGCTGCCTGGTAGAATCAGTAGAGCATGCCAGTTAGTTCTCTTTCTCTCGCTCTTCCCTGACTTTGCTAATGCTTCCTGACAGAGGTAAAGATTTCAAACGCGTCTTCCTTTTCTCCCCTCCCTCTTAAGCGTTACTTGATATATGTGTGCTTATTTATACTGATAGCAGTACTCTTAAACATGTATATAATATGTCTACATGTATGTATTTCGCTTTGTTTTTACGGGTCCATTTCTTAGCTGCCTGTAGATTACATAACTGTTTATATGCACAACTTTTCAACATTTTTTCTGTTTTGGTATCATGTTAAATACTAAATTTTGTTGCTATACGTTAAGATAATTTATATGCGTGCCAAAGTGCTTTTCAGAATATTTTGAATTTTTATTAAGTCACTGCAGCTTTAAATTAAAAAATATGTAAAATTTAAGAATTCTTTTAAATTATACTTATTTCATTATGTAATTTTTGATGATAAAAACAATATATGTATTTAATATGATGATACTAATATAATTTTAATATACTTTAATATTTGTATCGAGATTAAGATTAAGGAATGTTTTTCTTTGCTGTAATGGTATAGCCAAGTATATCCCGATATTATATAACCATATAAAGATCAACTTGAACCGCTGCGGAAGATCTCGTTATAAAAGCTTTGTAAGGGTCATTTCCTGTCGATTATAGAGGGAACTACAGTGTCAAGAAAAGAAAGGAGGTGCGGTTATTTTAGTTGCAATTTACACTTCCACCTCAGAGTGTAATTATAGTAGGTATATACGGATTCAGAAGTTAGATGAATGTCCTGCATTGCCTGGGTGTTGAGAAACAAGATTCTGGGATGTCTTTCGTGTATTCTTTGAGTTCCCACTCGGAAGCAGTGTGATAATCTATGTCCATCTTACCTGTTTCATTGTATATCGTACAAGCGTATACAACTTTACTATTTCATCGTGAACACTGGACTTTAAAATGTTTACTATATAGCCTGGGGAGTACAATGTGTTGCATAATTATATTACCCATTCGTCAAGATGTGTGTTTAAAAATAGAGTAGAGAAGCATTATGATTACAGTACTTCCTGGATTTTTAATGTCGGTAGCAATGGAGTGTTTAAGTAACTAAATGGAAAAGAATATCAAGTTGTATCCGTTTTTAGAGAGATCGAGAGATGGGCGAAATTTCTGGCTAACGATTTTGATTTCAAAGAATTTCGGTGTACGGAATTCTGTTCTTTTTACTTGTAAAATTTACGGGAACTATGTTGTATATATAATCCTTACATGATGCAACTGAGGTGTCTGAAATGTACCTATAACTGATTTCTATGGTAACATTTTGAAAATATATATTTTTGTTTTTTAGTATATTAAAAGCTTACAATATTTAGATTGTAAACTGCTGCTATATAAAATAATAAAACATGTATTTACAATAGAAATCATAATTTTGGTATGGAAGTGTAAGGAAATTGAAGATGGCAGTTATCAAAACTTATATTATAGGTTTAAAATTACACAAAGAACAATGTTTATCATTCTTTATTTCATTGACATCAATGGTTAATTGTGAACTGATTCTTTTATTACATTGTTGCTTGAAATATGAGAAATTGTCAAATTTGTAGAATTCGTTTGTATAGCACTATTCATCTCACGTTTACAAAAATATTAATTATAAGCATTTCCGTTATACTATATATGGTGATACATCTTTAGTGGAATATATTCTATCTTGAAGGTGATATTATAAAATTTTAACAATTTTGTTATATATTTAGTATTTTAAGTGTATATGAAATATTAGTCACATTTTTTTTTTATATAAAAACATATATACCTACTCGTATATACCTATATTTAGAATGAAGTATATTATGGCTATGGTTTTATTTCACGAATTTTGCACAATTTTAAATTTCATATACTTATGTTTTCTTATTGCATTAGAATGTTATCTTATTAGCAAGTTTGGGTATTTTTTAGGTTTTAAACTCTTTTAGACTTTAGTTGAAATTAAATTAATTGAAAAATTTTTAAATACTTTATTATTTCCTCTAATTTATTTGTCGTCATTTCTATAAATGTTTGATGGTTTATCCTTATACAGTTATTATATACTCTAAAATATGCACAATATTTTTTTATGTATTATTAGATTATTATATTGCAAAAATTATTCACAAAATAAAAAATATCCCAAATCATATGAAATATATTCTAAGACAATGAATTGAAATGTTTTAATATATGCATATATTTATTTTTAATTATATCTTTTGATTAATTCATTTTAAAATTTAGTGTCCCAGCTTATAATTTCGCGTGTATTTGAGAAACATTATAATCAACTCATGGAATTTATTATTGAGTTCTTAGCGATTGAGCTAATTTAATATTCACTAATTTAATAATGCTGCACATGTTCAATTTCAAATCTACGAAATTAAAACAAATTATAGTTATAGTAAAGTTAATCGGTATTATTTATTTAATAAAAGTTTGTTGTGTTTATTCCATTAATATTTGATTTATTCCAAATTATTATACTAAAATAGATCGCGTTTAGTAAAGGGATTATATACTTCGCCAAAAAAATATCTCTTAAAATTTTGTAAATTATTTTATAACTAAGTTGAGAACTACAATATATACATAAAAAACACTGTGCAACATTGTTTTTCATTTTCCTACTCGTACCTTTATAGTAAAGGAATTCTGCATTATTTCTATCATAAACTTTCCAATCAATGTTTTTTAACATATGTACAGATATTATCAACATATTTTTTGTTGTGTTTCAAACTTGCATGAATAATTATATACTTGACTTACTTCAAAAGAAAGTATCATTTAAGTTGATATCGCCTGGCAATTTATCTACAGGAAAATTAAAGTCGGAGACAATTAAATCTCAAGCCCGAGACAAATCACACGCTTCAGGTACAGTTTAGTTAGAAATAAATATTACTTCAAAACGGAAAACCTTCACAACTTTATAAATTCTATATATAAGTATTATATATGACGAAAACTACCTATCCACATAAAAATATATTTATAAGACTTGTTCATGACAGATTTTCTTAGTATATATATATAAATTAAAATGTTGGTGGTACTGTGTATCTCTTGTATAATGCACAAAAGTATCCAAAACATCAAATCATGAGACAAACATTATTTTATGAATAAGCAGTGATAGCAGTATGTTGGGTAAAACATAATTTTGATATAATGCCTGACTTCTTTTTAATAACAATTTTACAAGGAGGAAAAACTTCTTTTTTTTCACTTAATGAGTTGGAGACTAGAGGGGACGGGGGGAGAGAAGTTATAATCACATAATATGTATCAAAGCGTTCGATGGTTCGGGCGAATCTGCAGTCACTATTATGGCGTCAAAAGATTTATTTTTATTTGTTTCGAATAGAAATTATTAAAGGAAAACTATAAGAATATTTAAATTGCTTTTGTATACGTAACTTACTGTTAAGGACTTAAATATATTTCATGTTAAATGCTTTCATGAGCTTTTTAGAAGAAAACTCTAGCATAATATTTTGATACATTCTTGAAATTTTGAATTATGTTCAATCTAGCTTATCAAACTTGTTTTTTTATGAGAACCTAAATTAATTTTACTTTGTATCAAAATATTTACAATTATATATATGTATTTTGTTTTTCTACTAAATATTTCATTAATTTATATTTATTAAATATATATATATATAATTTTTATCAACTATTTTAAAGAATTTTTTATCTGAAATATTGTTAAACTTTTGTTTCTGTTTCCGTTACTGTTTTTATTCAGTTTAGTAGCATAAATCTTGTACAATAGTGGTACAATTTTATATGATTTATGTTACTTAGGTATCAAGAAATGTATTGGGTGGGTTTTAAATATTAATTTCTATGATTTATTTATATCTAATCAAATACATATTATATAAGGAGTTATTAAGATATTTATAACAAATTACTTGTATGTAATTTTATTTAATTTAAAATCTATTTTTTTCTTTGATAGTTTATATAAATTTTACCATATATGGCTACAATAGTTACTTCATATTGACTCTTTAGTATCCACAAATACACAACTTCTACTAATATCTATCATAGACTACTTCATAAGATGTACGGTGTATATATGATTTAATATTTTGAGATTTTTCATAATTTTTATGATAACTTTAGATTATACTAAACACTCAAACAATAAATTATTTACTTAAGAAATCGCATTTTGTTAATAAAATAATCACTAAAAAATTAAGCCAAAAATAGTTCCATTTGATTTCAAGTTAATTATTATTCTACGATTTTCTGCTAAATAAGTTATAATGGTCACTTTTGAACGTATTCCACATTGTAAATAGTCTTAGCTAGAACTGATCGTACTATTTTCTAATGACCACCGGCCCAAAACTTGTCTCTTTCTAGTTAATACCATTTTCGTTATATCTTGTAGTGTACTCTATACACGATATGTACTTGTGTCTATATATATTTATATAATACATAATATTCAATCATCATCTGATCAATTGATGTAAGATATTATATGTATATACCTATATATATTATTTCAGGTATATATATATATATATGTTTGATTCCACGTTTAACTGACATCTGGTCATAAACAACATTATTGTGATTTGTCACCTTTTATTGGAACTATCCTCGACTTTATTATATACATAAGTAGGTACATATTATTATTGGAGCGAGAAGGAAAAACTATTGTCAAATATTGGCATGTGTTTAGTAAAGTCTTCTTCTTATATTATTATAATATTCGTAAATAGTAATTATATTCTGTCTTATAAGTATGGAGTGTTTCATAGGGCACTACTATATGACTTAGAATATTACATATCCACTCTTTGGTCTGTATATTTAGAATTAAGTTTAGCGTTTAATTATTATTGGACACATTTGTAAATCTGTGTGTATATGACAGTCATTATTGTACTATGCAGAATCAGTAGTATGTTGTGCAATGTATTTCAACAGTGTACGTAGTTTCACTTACCCTGTTGGATTTCTCCGCCCACCACTGTTTCTTAATGATAATACTTATAAATGCTTGGTTTATATTAATATGTCTATAATTATAAAAGTACATTTTCATCAAGTGTATAAGATACTATTTGTCTTGAATCAGCATGACATCTGCTGTAGCAGGGGCGCAAGCAGGGGGAGGGGTAGAGAGGTTCGACCTACCCTCTTTCGTTTAGAAGCGCCCCCTAGCTAATGTACAACATTTGTAAACATGTTATTCATAAATTGCGTAAAACTGCAATAAGAATGTGGTATTGGCTGTGTACAATTCCCGTCCCTGAGTACATTGATTAAGAAATTATAATTAAAAATATATATAAGGTACAAAAATTATCATATCATTGCTCTTCTGAACCAGTTTCTTTTGCCATATTTCAATAATATTTTAATACACTTTAACAAATTTGTTTAAATTCGTTATTTATAATTGTTTACATTATATTTAATTTCGATATCACAAACACGTCGTGACTGCAGGTAAAATGTAAATACTATTTCATAAATTTCCTTTTTTTGTTGTTTTAAAAACCTTGTCTCATGTAATATCAAAATGTTTGTACGTATGCAATGGTTAGTTTAAGTTGCAGAACACAACAATCAATCATGTAATAAAAATGTTCTGATCAAAAATGCTATCATTCATGCTTCCTCAATAATAAATGACTACGTAGCTATTTCTTTAAAAATTAATAAAAAAACTCAAAAATTTTCATAACTTTTGGAATTTTGCTCTCATCTACGAGTAAAGACCCCCTTATGCCCATTCCTTCAAATATACCCAATTTTTAATTCTCTATCGAATAATGAAGTCCATTTAGGCCTAAGATGGATGTGGATTCGTATTTTTTTAATATGGAATTCTCCGAAAATACGAAAATATTTGATAGTAAAGTAAACAGGTGAAGGGTTATAAAAATAATAAGGATGTAGATATAGTCAAGAACAAGATTTCTATTTTTGGAATCGCCATGAAAAACTAATTAAAGATAAGGTTGGCTCTTTTAAAAATTATCTAAAAGTACTATATTATAGTTGTATAATTTATAATTTTATCTCATAATATAATATAATTTCATGTCTCTGTATATTACGATAAATATTATTGTGTAAATGACTGCTTTAAAAGTGCAACTGCAACAGTCACAACCGTTAGTTGCTCAGTAACTAATTTAACTGTTTCGAACTCTGTAGTTAAGTAACTTAAGTGTACAGCGAGTCATTTTTATATTATCAAAAAGTTTCTAAATATATTATATTTATTTTATATAACTAATATATTAATTTCACCTGTATATTTACAATCAATGTGCCCTTTCTTTCATTTCTGCCACACATTTTATAGGTTGGTAGGTTTCACGCCAGGTTAATCAAAAACGAAAAAAGTAAAAAATAAAAACTATTTTTTGTTGAAAATTTTACGCCCAAAACTTATAGCTGGATTCACCTAGTACTCTACCCTCCCATTTAAAAATGTCTGGTTGCGCGCCTGTGCTGGGCATATTAGATAATGTCAACATCAGCTTTTATTCTTCCTAAAATCACTGATATTACGATCTCACTATATCAATAATTATATACTAATTTTTACAGTATATTTTGTGTATATAATAAATGTGGCTATGTTATTTATTCTGGTTATTTGTTGATTTCATTTATTATTTACATATATAATATAATATTCTGATCTACTTTCTAATTAGAGAATTATTTTCGAAAGAATTATCCCCAAAGAGAAGAGATGAGATATGTTATGCAATTTATAATATTTTATAGAATCAATTATGTTTTTGTCTCTCTGTAAAATATACTATTGTCATTAAGAATGAGATAACTTGAGATGGGGTTCCCTGACAAATGGAGTTCACACGATGAGTAAGGTGATCCGGTAACATGTTACTACTGATTTGTTTTCTTTGAAATTAAAGGAAACATTGACGTACCTTTCTTGTGAGTAGATAGAATTCTAGTGAATGCTTTCGCAATGATTGTACAAAAAATAAAAAGGAAATATCATGTATAGTACTCACTTATAACAATGGGTGTATATTGTCTGTCTTATGCCAGTTGTTAATGATTAAAATCAATGCTTTAGTTATGTATTCATATATGCACATAAATATATACATATGTGTTATATACTGCTTTGAATAACTATTAACTGTGTAATTATGTATATTTTTGAAAATAATGATTTACCTAATTAAAAAAGGATTTATTTTCTATAATTTCATGCTAGATTTCTCTGTAACTTTATTTGCTTTATTAATATTTATATATTTATAGTATTTAATAACGTATATAGCATCATATATAATATAAGTTATTTTATTTCAGAATATATTTTAATTACTTATTGTTGTGTAATAATTACTTACATATTATAGATCCATATATGGTTTAAATCACCTAATAATTGTTTTATATAAAAAGCGCATTAATTAATATTGTTTTTGCAAATATACATTTGAAGTATTTTTTTTATTTTCTCAATTGAATATTATTTTTGTGTAGTGTATCATTTTATACTAAATTAATATAATTATAATATGTATACATTTTTTATATAGTTTTATTTAAAAATACACACTAATTGTTGTATTCGTTTTAAAGTGACACCTCTCTTGATCTACATTATAGACGTGGAATATTGTTATGTTTTAATTTTTATTATAATATATATTTCAATAATTTCAAAAAGTGGGTATCATATACTTTAGATTTAAATATACATTATCTTAAAAAATATTTAGTGGCGAGCTAGATTGAACAAATTATAGATATACCTATATTTCAAAGTGCATAATGATAATATTAAATATATACGCTTAACTATATTTTTACTGTTAAAATAAGTAGGTTTATTTTTCAAATAAATTATTTCTCCGTGAGTTGTTTAAACTTTGAAGACGCATATTTATAATTCGTTATTTACGTTCAATACCCTATTAATTATAAAAATGAAGGTCGCTTTATGATATTTGCTTATGCCTGTACTATTGTTTTATTATTATGTGTATTTACAAAAACAGCAGCGTCTAGCCGGTAAATAGGCACACCGACAGAGCGAATTATATAATTATAAAATATTGTATGCTAAGTTGTGAAATTCGAGTCCTCATGTCATATTTTTTCAATGATATATATACATATACATATATAACGATATTCTGTTTGCCTGTTTTATATGTACAATTAAAGGTATAGTATATTATGTCATAGACTATAACGCTTGACGATATATATATACGATATATAACGATGTATATATATATATGTATACCCATATGTATAATATATTATTCAATAGGTCAATTATGGTACTATGATTGAATGTCACTTCTTTGTGCTCGCTGTTTGTAGAAGTACCTATAATATCGAACTATATATATAGGTAATGCTGAGGTGCGGTTTCGAATAACGAGTTGAGTGCCACTTTTCGATACTTTGCAAGTCTTATATACTTTCTAATATAATATATCTGAGTACAGTAAAGGAAATACATACAATGCAACGGATTGATCTAATTCAGTTTGAATAGCTGTGTATATTGGGTTCTTTCTTTGTGTCAACTTTATAGATGTCAATCAATCAATCAAATCACTCTTCCTTATTCTTTACGTATGTGCTTGTAATTGTTGTTTTTTTCTTAGTTTATATACTACGATTATAATTAAAACGTTTATGAACGAAAAAGAAAAAATCTGTATTATAATATGTATAGTGACAACTCGATATATTTATATAATATTATTATTTCACATTTTAATAATTTCTATATTACCTATAATAATCGAAGCTTTATAATCCATGCGTGTTTAGCTATATGTAGGTCATTGGGAACTCAATTTTGACGTTTTTATGATATTATTTTACATGATATATCCAATAAGAAGACATTGTATAAAATGTTGATTTTAAAAATATGTTATTTTTATTTATGTTATTTTAATTTAAAAAATTCAGTGTTTTTTATTATTCTATAAGTGGTTGTTCATTCAAATCTTTACTATATTTTTTATAATGATAACAATTTACTCGTTATATACTATTTCTAGATAACATGTGTTAATGTGATTCCCTCAACTGCATAATAAATAAATATAAGCACAGATGCGCTATTATCTTCTGCTTTCTTGTATTATTCATAGATATTATTATGTATGTATTAGTTTTCAGATTTTAAATTATTTTAATTAAGACAAGTAATCATGTTTATTTTAATTCATTAATACTTTTAAGTAAAAACTCATTCGGTAAATATATGTAACTTTCGGTAATACCATTCGATAAAATGTAACTTTTTCAACAAGTACACATATTTTAGCATAATTTATTATTTCTAAACGCCATTAAAACTGTAACTAGACTTAAATTTTATTGGTATTTTGATCATTTAAATAACCTAAAAATTTGTTTTATTATAAATAATTAAGTGATTATTTAATTTGTATTGGTCATTTAAAATGTACTGAATATTATATAGAAATACAAATTAAATACATATATAAATATTGTATATGAAATTTATATTAACCATAGAATATTACATGTATTAAAATAACAATTATCATTAAATTTGAAATGTATATACTTAGAAATAAAGTTTTGCGATGAAGCAATTAGCAACATTGCTTATTTAAAATGGTGAATATTTGTGCATATATAATATTCGAATTAAAAATTATGATATTATATGCTGATTATGGTTATTATAGTTTGTTAGTCTTAACAAATATGGATGTATAGTGTTATTTATTAACTTATTTCAAAATATAATCTCTGACTTTGATACTCACTATATATATGTATATTTTAACGGCGGCAAAATATCTTAAATTTATGGCTGTATGTGAGTACCTTAAGGCTATTTTGGCTGGTATATAGGAATACAGACATATATAGAGTATGACTATTTGGTCACAAACCTTTTTATGAAAGATTTTCACTTAATAATGTAATTATACTACAGGGTGTCCCAGAAGTAACCGTCGAATATTAAATATTGATTGGGACACCCTGTATATTTAAATTTAATGTATGATATTGAAATATTTATTTATTTGTGTATAAATATCTGTAAATACACATCCAAGTAATTATGCAGCTATACTAATAGCTGTCATGAATGAGGTCTATTCTTGTGGTGTGTGCGGCATAGTCTAGGAGTCCTTGGAACTACTGGGATAAAAGCTGCGAAATTTTGATTAAATCCAGCTGCAACAAGTGTTTTGGCTTTGCGTGGAAGGCAGATTGCAGAGGAGAAGGAAGCGTTGAAAGAAGTCGGTTATTTCCTATATTATACATTGTAGATATATCCGTATTTGTATATGCGTATGCACACAATCGTCGACAGGAAATTAAAAGGAGGAGAAAAATCATGTTCCATTTTTTCCTGGACATGTCGAGGAAGAGATAGATGCAGTACATACAGGCAGGTGCGAAAGGAAAGTTGGAACCGTATAGCGCTGTGGTGGTGTGTATACTGATGCTGGTATCACTCATGTGTCGAGAGAAGGAGTGAGGATCATCAAACTGATATGTGTTGTGGGTTTGTAGATAGGATATTCTCACACAGACCTTCATGGACCGCGCCGCGCCATAAGTTAACCTGCTGGAGGCGGAGTAAATCTTGTCGACCAGTGATCAGGTGGTGGACGGCAAAAAGAATTGGTCGGGATTTTTGTGTGTGTATGTGTTTTTTCTCAAAAATATATACACACACTATAACAGTCACACGGGCTACATCGACACCGATACTTTTTGTAGTATAGTAATAGCAGTTAGAAATACATCTCTCCATTCCGATACTTTTAAATGTACAATCATACAACAAATATTAATATGTGTATATATCAAAAGGAGAGGAAATATATACTGAATTTCGCGGTTAATTCGATATATCTTGTTAATATTGTGTAGCAAACGTCTTGACATGACTAGAGCGAGAGGAATCCATCCATCCATCTAGCCATCTGCAGCGGCATGCCTATACGCCTCATCTCTTCCCTGTACAGTACCATAAATACTTTTAATATACACTATGTATAAATTAGTGAAGGAATTATACGTATGTATCTGTACAGTTTATTGTCGATACATGTTGTGAGGAGTCAAATCACCGGGTTACATCTGCAGGGTGCTATGACTGGAAAGAGAAGAGAGAACAGGTGCAATTGGCTTGACCTAGGTACCTTAGTCTCAGTGGGACCGCTGGGAAATCAAGCAGCGCGCTCTTAGTGAGGTCGTTGTTCTTCTCGCTAGGTTTCACACCAGGGCTCCTGTGTCGTACTTTTCTATTAACACTTTCCCCATGATGCTCTCAACAGCTGAATCCATGTTATTCCAATTCTGCTATCAGTGTTGGTTTCAGATCTTACTCAGAATCCAAATCAAATTTGATTTAGGAAAGCGTCTCTAAGGACAAGTAACCGTGAACCGTTTCCCTTATGTTTGCATATATGGGTAATAAAGTCCATTCTTATTATATTTAAAAATAATTCGTATTACCAGATATTTTGGAGGATTTCGGTTTAGTGAGTCAGCCAATAGGGATATCTTTATTTCTGTATTTGATTTAAAAATAGAACAATATACTTTTTGATATTTTAAGTGTCTAGTGCTTTTCTCTCTCTATTCTATATAAGTGTTTAATATTAAAAATAGAACCCATATTTATGCAAACAATGGAATAATGGATTTAAAAAATGGGTTTTAAATTAAAAATATATACATGGGATAGTTTAAATTTATATTACGATTTGCATAACATACATACATATACATGGATATATTCAATGTAAATGGTTGTATATATAAATATTATATACATACAAACATAATGTATATGATCGACTTTTTTTCATTTCCTCTATAAACACACAGTCCATTTTTATTTTAACTTTTTCATATTGTTATATATGTAAATTGAAGCAAATATATATTAACCTTTTAAAGGTTAATAAATCAACCTTAAAAATTGTTCTGTCTAATTATTCATCATTGTCTGATTGGTGGTCAATTATATCTATATAATTTGGGAAACAATTCTGTATATCAGTATATATCAAACTATCAAGTTAATTTATTATTCTATCAGCTTTCCTATAGTTTATGAGCGTTATACATATATATGAAGTAACTCGCTATTGCGTATAGCCATGTTTAGAGCTATATGTAATAATTGAGGGGAAGAGAAAGTGAAAGATTAATAAGCAAACTATGTGTCAGTTCTTCCGCTCTCTGGCGGATCATTCATTTTCGGTATAAAAACGAAAAAGAATTTTATATAGAAATAATATATTATTATGAGGGAGGAGAATAAAAGGAGCGATCATTGAAATATTAGATTGATTGAACGCTTTCTGATATTATAATACCATACACAATTTTAGAGGAAGCTCCGCTGTAGATCATTATTGTAAAATAGTGTTTAAGTTGTCTATAAGAGCTATATAGACTATAACTATATAGCTGTATAGCTTATGCATATATACACATAGATTTTACAGTCTGTTGTTTGTGTATTATAGACGATTTTATGGCATATAAATTGGTTGATTTCAAAGTAAAATGGCATGTCATGACGGCCAACTTATACTGCTTAACACGACGGCTTGTTAGTTATTATCCCCACTCTTCCAATTCAGCCGCTTCTTTTGCTGCCACCATTACCACCACCATCATGGAGTTGACTTGATGTGCGCAAGAATGTATGAAAATGTACTAATTATCCCTTTCGTAACCAACGGTATCATTTTGTCTAAAGTTCTATTGCTATTATATACCTCGACCGCGGTATATAACTGTCGACAAATACTACTACAGCTAAGGACAAATAGATTATTTAACATCAACTCTATTGCTGCATCGTTGTATTAGATGACAACCGATGGATGCATTTCTTCTCTTTGTAACATTTCCCCCAATTTTCTGTTTATAGGAACACTCAGAAACACTGTTGCTGTCTGCTTTTATAATGTTGGATAATACGGCATTATATATCCTTTGCAATAAATACCCAACTCATAAGGTTTCCCTAAATTTAGGGGAGGGTTGGGGGATAAGCATGTGGTCGCTGCTGTCACTCCGTCAAATAAGTTTACCAAGGAAAAATTGTTTGATAACCGCAAACCCGTTTCTCTCTTCAACATTATATTCTTACATACATTGTATTAATATATTTTATAGAGAATATATGGGGTATATGTACGTGTCTTTTGTAAGTGTGATTGACAGAGTTCCAGGACCCAGTGTTGTCTGAAAGATATAGTATCCTGTGTGACAGAGAGGTTTAGGTATATATCTTCCGACAGATGATTTCTCTTCGACTTTACTTTGAATGCCATTAAAAACAAATATACGACTAGTTACATAAATACATTGTACTTACTTACTTATTTTTAGTTATATACAGTAGCCGCCAAGACTTATCCATAATAATATATGTATTAATAAATAAATGTATTATACGTATGCGTACATACGTTATGTTCAGTTCTTCCTTGTATAATTTAAAAGAGAGTCACTTCCGCGGCCAAACAATGTCGGAAAAGTAGTGTTGAAAAAGGTTCACAATGTTTTGTAGCTCTTCGTTCCTTTTCTGTATTGAATGGTTCCTAACTGACTATTCCTGATCACCAATAAAGCTTTTAAAGAGAGTGAGGCCAAGGTCTTGAAGGAATAGACTAAAATAGCGGAACCCCCTAGAGTGCTGACACACGGCATGATGCAAGATTATTAGTTTCTATACAATATCTAAACTATACTTTACACAGTATAAATAGTCATTGATATTCAGATTATTTTTTCGTTTTGATAGTCGGGAAATCCGCTTGATGTTTGGATACTTTATTGTTGTCTCTTTGTTGATAGTTACTAGGATAACGTATTTCTTTAAGGCTCCTTTTGTTTTAAGTTAAACTTTTATGTTATGACGGTCACATTACATATCATCTGTAAACGGATCTTATAATATAGTAGGTATTTTCAATGGAATCTTCTATTCAATAGATACTATTTGGTTGTTATTTCTTTAGAATAAGTGTATTATAACTATATATATATATACACTTGGTAAAAAACGTTATGATTGTTGCTTTATGCAAATTCTGTATTTTTGGGGATATTAATTATTCAATGTTTAAATATAAAATATAGATTTTAAGTTTAATTTTATATAATATTAGTTTATTTTAGAACATATAAGGATATACTACTTTTTACCATAGAAGTAATAAACATATTTTTTAGTAAACAATTTATAAGAAGCCAAATGATAAAAGTCGACAATTTCACAATAAAAATGTTTAATAATAATAGTAAATAAAATTAATTAATTTTATATACTCTTTTCAAACATTGCCTTTTATTTATTTATTTTACGCTTTTGAAAAAAGTTATATGCACAACGAAATATGTTGAGTTAATAACTCAACATATTTCGTTGTGCATATAACTTATTAAACATTTTTATTATGAAATTGTTTATTATTTTTATTCACTTTTTAAAACATCTACTTTACCTCGTTTTTATTAAATCTATTAGAAATTTATATACTGTTGTACTATT
>JAYRBW010130246.1:0-16074 GCA_036023295.1 Invenusta paracnida
TTTAATCTGGTGATACTCTATATAGTATTATGTATATAATACGTTCTTTTCTCTACAGTCATTCAGAGACACCCCCGACTAGGCTGTATTACAGCGAAAATTTGGGTGAAATACAATTTTTTCTCGCAGCTCCGGCTTACTCTTCTTTTATTTTTTCTATGCTGCCCAGGGATGTATACATTTTATTATTATAGAATTATAATTATCCTGTATCATCAATTAAAAGTAATCAAATCTCACTGTACTATGTTATATCATATTATATACAAGAAAAGTTGAAGTAAAGAACGATTATTTAATAAAGTTGTGCAATCTAATAATGTTATATTTTTAATCCCTTGCTACTAAAATGCGCTAAATATAATTAGTGACTCCTGCAATATAGTTAATTATAATGAGATAATTAAAAATCATTACGAATGTTTAGTATGTATGCTATTCCAACACACCCTGTTTTCCAATATGCCACCAAATCCTGTGGTTATTGCAAGAAAATAGGTAGGTCAATTCTTAATTACTTATTATTCAGGGTAGTTCTGACCAAATTGTGTTAATTATGCATATTGAAATTTATACTTATCAGCAATAAAAGTAATCACATTCTAACGGGAACATTTTGTTATACATATATATGCATTGTATATATGAATTCCCATATTTGAAATATATTCTCTTTCAATATATTCCAGCTGATATTATTCCTCTAAAATTATTTAAAATAACAAAATATTTGTATTTATAGGCATATTCATGTGCATAAGATTACAAACGTTTTACGTATAAACTATAATCTACAATTGTCAATATATATACATATTATAATCAGAATTGTAGATTATAATTTAATAACAAATATATATTTGTTCTTTGTAACATATATATAATAAAATGTTTGTATTTTATTTCCAACACAATTTGACTCTATTGATGAAGTGCTGATTTTCGAAATATTTAGGATTTTTCTTGTATTTTTAATATTAGTTTCATTTGCCGAAGATCAAGATTTTCAGTTTCCATAATAATTTAAAAATTAGTATAAGAATTATTTTAATAAAATTAAGGAATATTTATGCTAAGAAAAAAGTTTTGCATCTTACATATTATTATAAAACAATGAAATAAAATTAAAATATACTGTTGAAACAAACATAGATATCAACGATTTAATTAAGAGTTTGCCTTTTTTAATAGTTTGACACATTTTTCATGGTATTCAACCTGTTCCATTATAAATTTATCTAAACAATCAATGTGAATCGATGAGGATACAACACGAGTGACATGCGTACGAAATTTTTCCATTGAATCGGTAAATCTTTTCTTTATTTCCTTGCCCTGTTCGTCGGGGTTTTTTGGATTACTTTGTTTGCTCATGATTATATCGTGATCTATTCTCAAGCTGTCAAGATCTTTTTTTTCCTCAAGCACTGGAATGACATCTTTGTCAAGGTAAGTTCGAAGTGGCTCATAATATGCTGCGGAGGATATTTTTAAAAATCTATTTTCTTCCCTTCCACATAATTCTTCCGTCTGACCATACTTGATATAGGTTTCGCTATTTGCATTCCTAATGACTGCGAGTATAGTGCCAATCTCCTTTATTTCTTGTCCAAATTTCTGATATACACTGACTCTCTCTTCTGGCAAAGCTTTCATTATAGAGGGAAGTCTCTTACCTCGAAGATTCGGGTTTGGCTGTCGGATAGTTTCGAATTCTTCAAGAGCACGAGCCAGGGTTTTTGATAGTCCTTTAACTTTGTCCGCCACTTCAAGTAAATGTTCACTAAATTTCCCATCTGGTAGGACCATATTACCGCGAGCTGGGCTACGGGCAGGGCTACGGGCGGGACTACGGGCAGGACTGGGTGTTGGACTCGGCATATTTCAATATATTTGGAAGCCGTAAGTCATAAAATAACTCGTATTTGTCGTAAAAGATATACTTTTGTGATAGCATATATCAATATATTTTACTATTTATAGAAACTGTCGTAAAATATTGATCCAAGGATAAAAAGATCAATATTTTCAAATTACTTGATAATTGTAATGGCTTTATTCATAGAGTAATGATTATACAATTACTATATAATTACTCAATGGCCGTAGGTATTCGTCTAAATCACAGAGTAGTAATATAATAATAGTCCAAACCATTGAGTAAATAAAAGTTTACTCGATGGTCTAAACGTTACACATCTAGTCGAACAACAGTTTGGTACGTTAATCTTGTGGACGTCTAGTTTCGATTTTAGCGCTTAAACTACACTCTCTCAGCAAATAATTATTTTTATTTACGTGGTTTAATCGGTATATGTCTTTTAATCTTTTTAAACTTTAATGTCGCACAATTCAAACATAAAAATTATAACCAATGATATAACGCAAATGAAAATAATTAACTTTATTTCTATAATATAATTGGTTAAAAGGTTGTATTGCGCACTCCAACTGGTTAATGAACCAGAACAGTTAATGATGATGAGGATGAGTCTATGAGCACACCTGAGAACCAGTAGAAATCAAATAATCGTTAGATTGTTTAATATAATATTTTAAAATGCAATTAAATGAATATGCTTATATATGTATAGTCATAGCAATTTATATAACACTATAAGTAAAATAGTATAGTAAATTAATAAAAATACAGCGTCACAAAAATGCGCTTTTCAAAATAAGAACCTAAAAATATCTTGCTGTATCAAAATTTTAACCTTTTAGGGGCAGGTCATGCAAAAGTGCGTACTGATTACAATTCGTATGAGGCACTGAATACTTCGTATAGTTATATATAACCATAGATATCTTTCTCATTTAGTGAACTGGATAACCTAGATAATTTCCATAGTCAAATTTAAGTAATTACATTATTTAGAAGCATCAATTGTCATATCATCATTTGTGCGCTCAAGAAAAGGTTGACAACCATATTTCAATGAGTGATCACGAACGTATTAACACAAAAGAACGCCTACCTACATATATCTGATGAATATTCCAAGAAAAAGCTAATCAGCCTCCTATCTTGAAGAAAACGATCGTCGAGGTCTTAATAATACTTGTTCGCAGAAAAAGCGTACCTACGTAGAAAATGCAATGTGCTTTTAGAGTTAAAAGGTAAGAATGACTGATATATATATATATATATATATATACTGACTAATCACATTTTAAATTCTGGAATTGAAAAAATTCAATGCGCTTTTAGAGTTAAAAAGTAAAATTGACCGATATATATATATATATACTGACTGATCACATTTTAAATGCTCAAGAGCCAAGTAACAAAGACAAAACATTAAAATAGTTCATCCCATAGAGAATATTAATCTATCAATTGAAGCCCATGATTCATCCCATTGAATCATTGTAATATTGAATAATGTATTTATATATATATGTAGATCTATATATATACAATAAAAAAAGTCAATAGGAAATTTGATTTTCTACTGCTACGATTTTATCAGATTTCTTCCTATGCCTTACTAAAGTTTTGCGAGATGCAAGTAATTCTTTTCTATGCTTTACAAGTCTAAATCACGGAAAATGGAAAACTAGTTGATTTTATTGCTCGAGATATATGGTTCAGGAAAATCTGAATCTAATTCACAAATTGTGTAAAATGTATTTCATGACTAAATTTATCAAGGAGGTAACAAAAAAATAAGAATAAAAATAATGATATAATGACATTTTTTTTAACACCTTTTCATCGAAATTAACCCCTATCAAAAAGTATATAGATACCCCTTTAATAGTTCAACGCTGGTTGTTCCCAAGCAAGGTATGTACATATATATTGAAACCCTTTTAAAAAAATTATTTTATATATATATTTGTATATATTGTTCCCGAGCACCTGACGATTATTTTGATATCAAAATAGAGTTTTTTAATGACGTCTAACCATATTTATTAGCTATCAAAGGTAGGCTTATTTCTCCATTAATAGCAATAATGACGAAAGCTACTATAGCATCTTTCAAGCTAATCACTGACGTTCTTGTAGTTGATTTAGTGATGCTACTGCATCGTTTAATTTTGAAACAATTCATTTTTTTGAAGTGTAAGAATATTAGTCGATGAACATTAATTTATTATATCATATTTCATAGTTTAATCTTTCGACTTTGTAAATTAGTACTTCTTATTTAGAATATATTTTTTATCCATTAAAATATCAAAATGCCTGTAGGAGCATGGGCAAGATTTGTATATAAGATGAAATTGAAAATGGGAAAAGCTAAAGAAACCGATTATTCCAGAGATTTAGTAAAAGGCACAGAATGTGTTCAGCTCCTTCGTCAAAACCTTATTGTCACAATTTCAGAGTTCGAAACTGTTATGCAACCGAATCCAAATTTACGAAACAGAAAATCCGCTGTGTCAGAAATGATGAGGAAAGAAATTGAGAGAAGCAGTGTTTATCAGCATTACGGCGAAGGTTTGAAAGTCACCGGATCAACACTACTTGATGTGGACGGTGCTCAGGGGAAAATGATAGTTAAAATGGGAGTTGCAGAGAAACTTTGCGGACAAGCAGAAAATACATTAGCCGAAGATGGTCTGGTAGCTTACTCGGAACCAATGAAAAAATTCCTCGAGGATGATGTTAAAAATGCCATCAAGGAATATAAACAACTGGAAAAGACGCGATCTGAGCATGATGTTATCTTAAAAAAACGAAATGCCGCACAGACAAAACTAGGATCTAATCCTTCCCCGGCTGATCAAAAAGTTTTCGATAAAATTGAAGAGAACTATCAGACAATGCGAACCACGTTGGATCGGGAGGTAATGAGTTATGTAAATTTAGCAAATGAAGTTCTTTTGTCGAAGAGCCATATTAACTGTCTTGAAAAGCTGGTGGCGGCTCAAATTAAATATCACGAGCATTGTATCAAAATACTGAAACCTTTCCGAAAGGGAGCTGGTGGAGACAAAGATGATGATGATAAAGAGGAGGTTGAGAAGGAAGCACAAAATAACAACGGCAAAGAAATTTATGTTTTAATTAATAATTTTTCTGAGTTTGTGTTTACATAATTTGTTCCTCAAAGCCATATCTGTTGTCAAATTATTATCCAATTTATTTTGTACAATATAAAAAACCACCTTACTCAAACTAAAATGTTGTTTCTCAAATTTATGATTAAATATTGAAATTTAATTGATTTAAATTAAACATAGAATGTATGTATAATGTCAATGAAGTACAGTGAAGTATATAAAAAATTGTACAATATATGAAGAAAGAAGTAAAATAAAAAATGCCCCTGATTTAAGGTCAAGATATATGCATGGAATTATTGGGTAGAAAATGTAATGCATTTAATAATAATTTATAAGATACTGGTTAATATTGTATTGAGCGTAACTTATGTTTTGAAAATTTAATACATTTTAGAAGGTCTAATAGCATCGGTGTTTAAATATAGAAATTATATGTAAAAATCGTTTTAAAAAAATAATCGTTGTAAAAAAAAAAGACGGCAATATTTTTGATAAATTAAAAATAAAAGCTTATTGCATTGTTCTAGTAAATAGTGAAAAACATTAATAAAAAATAAAAATATAATTTTTATTATGAATAGAGACAAAATAGTCTATTTGCTTTTTAAATAATTGTTTTAATAATAACAATTTCAATAATTTATATTAATTTGTTTTAATTTTAATAATAATATTTGTCAATTATAAAACATACTTATTTGTAACTTTCGTTTTATTTGCGTTTTTAGTCCTTTTCACATTAACCCCCTGCATACCGCGGGGGGGGGGGACAATTCTATTTTCGCTGGCAGTTTTTATTGAACAATTTGAGTATAGTAAGCTTTCGTAACTTTTCTTAAAATGAAGATTTAAAACTTTAAGCTCTATATTCATTACTGTTCACCTTATAGGATGGTTACATGAATAGTTATATGACCTTAGTAAACAAATGTAAAGTAAACTGAATTTAATCATGTAAGGTGGCCTAGTTGGGATTCGAACCAGAAACCTTGGTATTAGAAGCAAGCACGAATAATTACCTCCACACTACAACTGATGCTGAAGTTTGGTTGTAGAGTTCACATATAACGTTGGTTTGCAATGGTGGTACTTGATATTCCGCCAGAATATTGAGGATGCAAAATATTGCCACTGAATTAAAAGCCTTTTGGAAATCAAGAAGATTATAACGAGGTTGTTTTTATGAGCGGTTAATTTTCCATCACTTGTCAACTAGAATGTTAATGACAGTGCTGCAGTGTAGACGAAACCCATTGTGTTTATTCCTCAGAAAACGATCCAAAGAAGGTTGAATTCTTTTGAGAATTTTTTTGAAAATCTATGCTGTCATCGACATTAACCAAATACTCTATTAGAAATTATTGTGGTATTTTGTTTCTTTGGTTTGCTCTGATATTCGAGCTGAATCATTCTGATGAGGGTGTAATATGACCCAGCAAAACGTTACTTAATACGTTTAAGTCTGATTAGCCACACCAAGCTCGAAAGAACCTAGTCTTATTTGTTGAACTACTTCTGGAAACGTTCATTAACTTATTCATGTTATAGAGAAAGCGTTTTATAGGGTCATGTTATGGAAGACCCCCACGTTTAGTAGCAGTGTTCCTTCGAGAAAACTAAAGTTAGAAGCCTAAGTCAACTTTAATTAGAAGTAGAATTAAAAGGTATACGATTTTAGCTATATAAGTATGTATGCTTAACTCTGTTTCATTTGAACTCACGTTTTAAGAATTAAGTAGCAATATCTACAACCATATTATTACTGTCATAGATTCGGTCTTGAAACAGGGGGTATATATACTACATATATTAAAAATGTGTTTACATGTAATCTCTCACGAAATAAAGTTATAAGAACTAAACTCCCCTTTTATTTAGATAAAAATTACATGATATTTGTATTTGTTGTTGTACTAATAGGCGTGAATATAGTCTATATTATTAATATCGAATAATATAGGTCTATTGTGCACACAATGGGGTGGTCACGTTACCGCACTCTAAAAATGAATATACACTGCTTATAGAAAATTTGTGTTTTGTTTCTCTCTCAAAATCGACGAAACTTTGATCCGTGATGTAAATTTCATGTAATTAAAATTTTCAGGCTAATTTTTCTTGTAAAAAATACTTTTTCAATGATAAAAATGCATATTTTTAATGGGGTATGTTCAAAAACATCCTTGTTTAACTACATGCGAAGTTTCAAAACTCAACTCTAAATGAAGTTAAAAATTATACGGGGACAGGCCAGCGAGCCACCGTTTATGGAAGCACACAAAAGTCCGGTGTGAACTGGATTAACGCAGGTCTCTAAAACTACAGTAAATAAAATTAGTTTATTATTAAATAGTATCTAAATCATATAAAACCCACGTTTTATGCCTATTACTATCACTTACTTATTACTATAATGTTTGTAGGATAACAATTAACATTTAAGATACACCCAGGAAATAGTTTTATTAGCTGCAAAAGTAGATATTTCTATTAAAAGTACCCTATTGCTTGAAAATTGCTAATTTAAAACATCCTCTCATATATGTAGTACGCTAAATTTAAAAATAAGAAAAAAGACAGTATCGAACAATACGAATATATTATCATGTATGAAGAATATAAGAACTGCTTTATACAAGATGTTATAGACACTATGATAGAGTCTTATGAAAGTGATCACAGTATGAGAATAGGTATACTAAATCGTATGTACTACATGGTTAGAGATTGTGTTCCAAGTCAACAAGGAGACAATTTATGGGAGGCACACATCCCTTTTAGGTCAATAGTTTTCTGGATTTAATGCTGCAGTTAATTAGTATAATTGCATTTATATAAGTCATAATTTCGGGTCAATAGGAGTTATTTAAACTTTTATTGTAACAATAATTAACTACATTGAATTTAATTTTGGACTTTTATGTCGACGAGGCACATGATCTTAGTGATTATAATATATAATATTAAACGATAAAATATAAATTTACAGTAAAGAAATAATTTCTACTTGTTTTCAATAAGTATACACAAAAACGTGGAGAAAGGGGAAAATGAGATGACGTAATGAAGAAAGACTAAAAACAGAAAAATCTTATATGATACGAATTAACGAAACAGATGTGATATTTGAAGCTTAAGGGTTTTACATGGAATAGACTCAGTTGTATTACAAATATATCTTTTTGTGAGACATAAAATAATAGCATTCTTGTGCCAGTTATTAAAAATTAAAAGCAAAAACAGGAGGAAGGAAAGCAAATAAAGAGAAAATAAATGTAGATATTGTCTCTAGTGTATTTACATTGTTCCAAAATAGATAGCTAAGTGTGGGGGTGTGGAGGAGGCAAAGAATGGAAGAAAGAATAGAAAGAGGGTGCAACAGACTGGATAAAAATCTTTAAAATGTATCATATAATTACTAATATTCAATTTAAACATTTACAATTAATATATTAATTTAATTGACAAAATTATAGTTTACTCAAAAAAAAAATAGTCACCATATTTATGTCATTAAGAAAAATAATAATGTAAGAGATTTATTAAAAAGAATGCCACATTATTAAAAAAAACTTTCAAGGAAGCTAAAATAATTTGTTCTTTTTAAAATTAAGCTAATTGAGAAGAACAGGAGAATAGTAAACAGTGAGCAGGGATCAAACAGAAATTTGTGTCGAGAAAAATAGAGAAAGTAGAAAAAATAAGGGTTTGAGAGGAAAGAATGTGTTGCGGTTAATAAATTGGTAAAAATAATCAACCATACATGTACACTTTAGATTGTTGTCTAACGATTTACAGTCAATAAAACATATCAATGTTATAATAATAAAATTAGTCATAGCAGTAGTCTGCCTTTTATTACTGCTGCATGTCGTGTTGCTTTCAAAACATTATGTACAAATTGTTGAGAGTGATAGAGAAACGAGAACTGATGTTGGAGGAATTGAGAAACATATAGAAATCAAGAAGAGAAAGATATAGAGACATACTGTTTATAAGTAGATAGATACAAATGAGTTTTTGAGATGGTTGCTTGCATACTACTTGATAACTGAATCGGTTAGTAGGTAAGTATGTACTACAAGGACTATATTATGTTATAATAATTATATGTACAAAACAAGATGTGTAAATCAATGTTGCTTGCCTGCAACAAGTGAGAGGAGGTTAGGTCATATTAGTAATAATATTTGCTTATTGTTGGACCATTACATATCCGAGTTTTAATCATAGTTCTTACTAGTAGACATCCAGCTACAAGAAAAGAAGTGTGATAAAATGAACCAGTAGTGTACGGTTGGTGTATTTGTTGCTTAGTTAGGTAACTTTGTCTGAAACAATAATATGTATACATGTGTAGGAGAGATAGAGAGGGGGTGCTTCCAGAGATAGATGAGGTTGATTCATCAGATCGTAACATCACTGACGTACAAGTCAGAAAATGAATGAATGCGTTATTCTATATAATTTACTGGACCCTGTAGACCGCACGTATTGCTGATCGTATGAAACAATAAGAAGGGTACAGTATCAGGTGCGTAATCTGTTTGGTCCGGATTAGTCAATCACAATCCATCATCACGTTGCATTGCCAGTCGATGATGTCGATGGTAAACCTGGGTCTTGACTGGCTGTTGTCATGTGATGTTGGCCGGACAGGAAGGATTTGGAGGGGAAACCAGAACTGGCGTTAACAGCTTGCGGGTGTTGCCATGAGCTCTGCAAGATTACAAGAAAAATACTAGAAATAAACACCAAGAAAAACGGGTAAGCAAATTCTTAAGTCTTTCAAAACGTAGAAAATCCACATATTTTATAATATAATTAAATGTATATTCTATAATTATATAAATAATAGAAAGTAACACACCTGCTTTGAAAGTATTCCAGGCCTTAATAAACTGATAATATTACGAACTGATTAGTGTTAAACCTATTAAATAAAATTTAAAAGATTGATTTACTTATCCTAACAAAATCACATACTCAGCAACATAACCAAATTATTTACCAATAATAATAATACATATTATTAGCCAAAGGTAATGGGCAATAAAAATTAATATGAGATAATTCATAAAATTTAATAATAAATTAATAATAATTGACAAATAGCTGTTTGTTCATTTATGCTACTTTTAATTCAATAATCATCAAGACAGAAGGGCCAAATGTGTTATTCGAAACTCTTGAAAAGAAAAACAATGTCAAAGGGACAATTATAGCTCATGGAAAATCTCAAACTAAATACAATGGCGTCTGTAAGGATATTACAGACACTTTTATTATTATTATAAACTTTATGTTTTGGATCTTAAAGATAAGGCTGCCGAGTTTTGAAGAAAACGTCATAAAATAATAATTAAGAAATATTATAAGTGACTTATAAAGACAGATCCAGTTTTCTCACCAAATTATTATGCTGAGCTGTTGCTACTAACTGTGAAGAGGATTCAGGGAACTGGGAAATACTCGTTATGCCCGGTATCCTTGACGATGAACCGTTTTCCTCCGTGGGAGTGTGCATGGATCCACCATTACCAGTAGTTCCTGCCACTGATGAAGGCCGCCTAAAGAAAGGATGATTGAGCGTATCACTGGGGCGACAACGGTGCTCAGGGTTGTAGATCAGCATCTTCTGAACAAGGTCTGCGAAACGCTGATAGTCGCTGGGAGAGTGTCCCTGCTCCCCTAGACGTCGTCCGCCAGGACCTCCCGTCTCAACGCCCAGTATGTCATGCAGTCGTCGGGATCCGGGCGATCGATACGTGTTCTGAGTAATGAATATATTATATATAAGAGTTAATTAAAGTGCTATAAATAAATAAATAAATATATAAATCTTGAGAATAAGCTTGCATAAAAAAGTAATATTAAGTTTTATATCTAAATATTATTATATCTGATTATTCTGAATAAAGCTAAAATAGTTTTAAAAACAATTGTTTAAATGCAACACCCAAATACAATAAGATAATAAATTATTAGCTATTACTAAATTTTAATAGTTATTAATAAAGAATACTGACAAGTACATAAATATTTATTTTAATAGAAAATCATTATGAAAGTTTCTTTAACACAAATCCACTCAGCGGCTATGGGTTTCAAGTATTACTTTTCAGTTAAAAAAATTACTTTGCTTCGCGTTGTATGAGGAAGTTAATAATCTCCGAATGATTTCAACACTACAGTGTAAAGTATGAGTGTAAAGTATGACAATACCAAAGTTACCGATATACACAAATAACAATATCAAATTTTACCGATTAATTCAGCATATCTGTGAATAAAACATTATGTATTATTATATTTCAAGAGTAACTTATTTCATAAACTAATAGTAACATGTAAATTTCGTAGTGTTTCATTATTAAGGAAATTTACTAAACCCAAAATAAATGGATTTTTGTGTCTTAATTTATATAAAGAGATTTTATACTACTTGATAGTAACATTTAACAATAGTGTAATAAATTGTTATAAAGCTATAATGTACAGCTATATAATGTAACGCATAATTACTAATTAACAGTAGAAATAAATGTTACTCAGCAGAAATTTATATAAAAATATATTGTGTAATTTGTTAAATAATGCAATTCATTAATTTATTAATAAATATCGAGAAAAATACATTATTTAAAATGTAAAAATTGGAGCTAAAAAATATGAGTTACAGATCTGATTAGCTTAAAATTGGTTTAATTTTTATGTCAATAAAATATATTCTTCTATGCAATTCATACCTTTCTGGTTTCACGTGTCCGATGCATTTTAGGGGAATAGTTGCTGTCAGGCAACCTATCAAAGAATTTAGCGGCCTTTTTGCTTTGGTCGATGAGATATCTTGGTGGCATTCCCAGTACCTCGATAATCTTCATCATTTGGTCCACCTAATTTAAAATAAAACATAAACATGTGTAAAGTATATAAACCGATAATAAAGCTTAAAAACAATAATACAAGCAGTGAGGTAGTAAAATCTAACAAGGTACAAATTTACAAGGGTATAATATTGTAATATATTTTTAAATATAACTTTTATTAAACATTTACCAAAAATCTGATGATGTTGAAGAAAACAGTCTGGGTTATAATTTATAATATCAAAACTAAATGTAAATATTTAACAGTTTATATTGAAAATGTATTTTGTTCGATTCCACATCAAGATATATTTAGCGAATTTTCTATATTAACATCTTGGTGTTTAAAGAAATTGATTTAATTTCATAAATAACTGTCAAATACCTCATTTTGTCCTGCAAATAGAGGCTCCCCCGTATGCATTTCCACAAGGATACACCCAAGTGACCACATATCTATGCCCAATGAGTAATCCAAATTGAGTAGAACTTCTGGAGATCTATAAATTAAACAATTTCAAATAATTGTGAATACATGAGTAAGAAGCACTCTCTCTAAAACTAGTAGTACCAATAAAAAAACAGAAAAAAGCTCAATAATCTCTTTTTACCTGTAAAATCTGGACTGGATATATTGGTAAATTTTATCTGTAACTCGACAGGAGCTGCCAAAGTCGACAATCTTGATTGCCGACCGTTTTGGATTAACCAAGAGGATATTTTCTGGCTTTAAATCACAGTGGATAATCTGCATGCCCGGCCGCGAGAGAAAGCCTAGCGCCGAGCACAACTGTTGGGCAAACTTCCGGGTCAAGTTGAGTGAAACGCCGCGGAAATTCGTGTTCCTTAACAAGTCGTACAGGTTGTAAGAGAGGAGTTCAAACACGAGGCAAAGATGCCCACGATATTGGAAATGACTCTTCAGTTTTACTGTAACATAAGAAAGTGAAAAGATAGGGAGGAATGAGAAACAATTTAAAAACTAGTCAAAAGTTAAAATAATATTATTATTTTTGATAATAGTTATTGTATTATGATATCATAATATGTGATAATATAATATACTAGGCTCCTATTATTCTCTATTTATAAATTTTAAATCTAGAACGGATGCAATAAGAGCAGTAAGCATTAAATCCACTCACAATTTTTAAGTTCGAAAGAATAAACCATAGATATTTTTTACAAACTTCTATTTTTATTAACTATAAAATAAAAGTAATGAAATTGCTAGTGTAACATAAAGCATACATAAAGTACTATATATATATATACTAATCAATTTAATTATTTCATTCTAATGTTCAAAATAAAAGTTTCGCATTCTAATTTGACATTTTAGTTGATTAAATCTATCAATGTATTAAAATCTACCTAAATTCATATTACCACACTCGTCCACCGTGAAAATATCGACTACCACGGCATTAGCTATATATTACTAGAAATATAGTCACCAACAATATGGGTGTGAAAAATTGATCCGATGAAAAAGATTTTTTATTCTACTAACTTCCTCTCACTCATGTAACACAGTAAGTTAAACGATTTCTGTCTCTCACATAAACATACGCGCAAATGGAATGACTTACACGTACACACAGACAGACCCTAAAACATACAGACATACCTTACTTAGATTCCTTCCCACGAGAGAAGAGAAATTATAGAAAAACCATAGTATAGCCTGCACACACGTACATTAAACTACCTAGTTTACATACCCAAATACGTACGTGCTGTTAAAATATATTTGCTACTTTGCAAGCAATGTGGCCTGTGACCGATTGTTTCCATCCAAAAGCCATGCTATATAATGCTATATATAGCTGACTACACCCCACCTACCACAGGCAAACAGCTGTACCTTCTCTCTGTCTTTCACCCTTGCAGGCTCTTTTTCTCACTTTCAAACATTATATAATAACATTATTATGTATATATACAGATATAGGCATATTATATTCATGTGCGCTTACATATTATGTACACAAACTTTTGTCTAATAACGCAAGCATAACAAAATCTCTCACGATATTATTGGAGAAAATATTAGACAATCCATAACAGTTCCCCTACTATTAAATACTTATTGGTTAAATGGGGATATCAGCATTCACTGTCATTATTTACTGATCATATATATATAAACAAAATGTTTAAGATCAATTAATAAGCATATAAAATAGTTTATTGTCACTACAACAACCAAAACAAGCTACACGCACATAATTAGAGCCTCACTTACAAATTAATAGTAGTATCAGTACATTTAATAGATAGTTCAATTTGCAGTATATTAATAAAAACTAAATATAAAGTTAAAAGAGAAAACTATTACATTACATGTAGGTTGTACACAAAGAATTGTAGAATATAACATGTATATTTAAATTAAGTAATTGTAGATTATAAAAAACCATTTCATTAATTTAACTTGCCAAAAATATGTTTACATAAAATACAGAGTAAAACATAGACTGTAATTTACCGATGTAATTGGAATTGGGTTGGTCCTCTTCGGCCGCTTGTACACGATTCATCTCTTCGAGTAGTCGGATCTCAACCTGAGCCTGATTAGTAAAAGCCCGTTTGTTCTTGATAATCTTTATGGCCACTTCTTCATTGGCTACCCTGTCCTTTGATTTAACCACCTAAAGGGGGTAAAGGATATTAAAAAGGGCGGGAATCAATAAAAAAGTGGATAAATTACTAAATAGAAATCTTTAACAAATTCACAAAAATGGCATAAGCACAAACATTTAATTAATTATTTTACATTGTAGATTAATATACATATTGTAATAATAATACGTATACTATAAATATATACCTAGCATTAATATAGTTTTCATAAAACATTAAAATTGATAATTAAATAAATGTACAGTTAGACAGTTAAAACTCTATTATTTAGACTATAATTAAAATAAAAAAGACTATTATTTTTAACAAATGGTGTACAGTGTTGAGACTTAGACTATAAGGTTTGTAAACACAACATGCAATGTAATTAACTACACTAATAACACATTATTTATATATTTATCATAGCCTATTATTTGATACTTATTTACTTATCGTGATACTTGGGATAAATTACCATGTGATTATAACCTCATAAAAACTGAAACACGAAAACATTAACATTAATCAAATAAACTATTAAAACCAATTGAAATGGAATTAAGTCAATAGCTCAAAAATCCAAAACAATAAATTATTTATTAAATAATAGATAGAATCAATGATGATTACTGGATGACGTTTTTATAAAAATGAATTACACACGTGTGATACAATTATTTTAAATACTCGCACTATTATTTGTTTTATAAGCTATTTGTAGAATTATATATATAGAAGTGGTTATCAAAAATAGGAAGTTTCGAGAACATAGATTTATTTATAGTTTACATAATGTGTATCTAATTGTAATCAATAATGTATGTAACAAAGACAAAATTTTGAGTTGCCTTGTGAAGTATATTATAATTATCAAATGAAATGAAATACTGTAATAAAACGTATTTGTGCCTTAGTTCCGGAGATCTATTCTTTAGTCATAGGACTAAAGTAATGAGATGCAGACACTAAAGAATTAGACAATAAAAATTGCATAAGCAATACATCTAAAACTATTAATACTATGAGCAATAGTTAATAAATATTACATATATATTATATATCTGTTAAAATCAAATAAAAAATTAACACACATTTTCATAAAAATGTGTGAGACGATACGACACTAATACGAGTCTGTGTCCTATTCTTATAATGAACTCGTTCATTTTTTTTTTTAGATTTTTAAATTTTTTTCTTATATGTAGGTCTAGTATCAAACTGTCTATGTTGATTTTATATCAAGATTATTACCTGTTTATTATTACTCATTATATTAAACGATTTAACTTAAGTAATTATTAAGTGTGCAGTTACAGTAAATAAATGAAGCCTTGAAACAACAGTTTTATTTGATCAATTTCAATTGGTTTTAGTCAGTCCTTTTTTAGGCATAAAAACATGCCCAACAAGATGTGCATGAAGCTTTCATGTCTCGTTTGTGGTTTACAAGATAATGAAAATGACTTGACACCATCTATTAAGTCTACGTTTTCAGGAATGTATAGAACTTCATCTGTCTGTAACTCTTGTCATCATGCTTCTAATTCATTTGAACCTT
>JAYRBW010130257.1:0-16073 GCA_036023295.1 Invenusta paracnida
AGTAATAAAGACTGTATAATCCTATTTTCCTCTTTTTTATTAATAAAGTGACATTTAAGGGGAGGAGGAGGCCATTTGTAAAATTATATAAATAGTAATGTATCAAAGTTGTGTCTAAGCCTTTTTATAACAAAAAAATATCTGACCAAAATATGTGTTTTTTAGTTGAGTACCGGTAAAATTAGCCCTTTTTGTGTGTACGTGAATTTCAAACGATGTACGTGAATTTGTTTGAGTAACAAACGCGGCCACCCTGGTTCATTGTGAAGAGGATTGCTTTTTTGCATTCAATTTGAATTTTCAATGCTTCTATTTGTAACTGCCATATATATTGTTTGCAACTGAAAAAAACATATACATATATTAAGTACTATTCAGGTATTATACTTATTCTAACATCATACATACAAAATATAAAACGTAGTATATGGGTATACTTAATGTTTTCAAACTGTTTATGTGTGCAGATATCTTTTTTGTAATTTTATTTCTAAATTGTATAAAATCGAATCTGAATCCTAATCTTATCATGTTCATTTGTTGGTGTACGGGATGGCATTTTTGGAGATGACGAGGCGTTATGATCACTTCCAATTTCATAAGCTTGCCTGTCTGCATCATCATCGTTAATCACTTTCAATAATGCCAGTTTGTAGACGCCATTTAAAATTATCAGCAATTATCAAAATAATGTATCTTATACCCATGACGTTTAAATAGAGCATAAAGACGTTGTTGGTACAAATCTATGTTTCGTATAGGTACTGATCAATATTCTGCTTACCTAATTTCTATATTTTATCGCTTAAATAAATGGATCTTTGGATTGGCTGAGTGGCCAACTGAAAAATACCAACTGCTTTACGCTCGACTGGAATATAGTATACATTTTATTAATTTTAAATTCTTTGACGAATTCGATGGTTTTAAAAAGTCGTTGAAATCAACCATAGAATTTATCAAATTAAATACAGTGCATGAAAAAACCTATCTCGAGTAAATACTTTTTAACCTACAGTAGGTTAAATATCTCGAGATAGATTTCGCTTGTTTCGTAAATAAGCCTTAGGATTAACCGTAAAGAAAAATTCTAACAAAATGACGATTGTATCTATATTTTCAAAGTATTGTTTACCCAACTTGTTTGTTCAGCCCATGACTGAATTTATTTTTCTAATAAAATTAATTTTCATAAAAAATAATATTTGCATACATTATTAATATTTACAGTAAACTTAAAAACACTGTTGAAACTTATTATTTTAATGTTAATCTGTTTTTTGCAGGGATTGTTTAGAATTGCTGGTATCAAAAGCAAGATTGATCTGCTTACGGTAAGAGTAGTATATATTTTGTATGTACATAGATTAGAATATTGATGAATAATTTATAATACTTCTCCAATACCCGGAATTTCTATTCTCTAAAGTATATCATAGGTATGTCTATGTATTAATTTTTATATTAAATTATAATAGTTATTAGATTAGGATTTTTTATATATTTTTAAATATTAGTTAGGTTTTATATATTACTTTTTAGTTTAATTTATGCCAAACAATAATGCCAAACTTAATGCCAATAAAACCAACCGATATTATAATCGGTTGGTTCGATAATATAAAAATTACTAATTGTTTAATATACCAAAATTAAAGAAACTGCGTCTTATTATAAAAATAACATGGTCGGTGGATAAAAAACATATATGTATATATAATTGAAACTAGTTATTATTTTTTGTCATAAATTCAACTAAAAAGTAATATATAAATACAATAATGCCAAACAATAATAACTAGTTTCAATTATATATATACAAATATATGTTTTATATGTTTTTATATTAAACAAGTAATTTTTATATTATCGAACCAACCGATATTATAATCGGTTGGTTTAGGAATACTGTTTGGACTTCCAGTGTAATAATATTTGGAGTATTTTAGGCCCCACAAAAGTTTATTTTTTAATTTGTTGTAAATACGTATATATATTATTTTTATAATAAAAATAAAATTATATATTCAAAAGAAAGTCTTAAAATGTTTATTAAATTACTTGTTTATTAAAAATTGGATTGACCTATTTAAAAAAAACTTTTTAAAATAAAAGCATATTTTTAATCCAGGAAGTGATGTTGAGCTTGATTGCTCCATAAATATGTTGATTAAAACTCCTACTTTATTATTTAGATAAATTCCGGTTCTAACTTTTTTTATTAAATAATCTTTTTAATCTTGAGTTCGGTATGTAAAGCATATTTATTACCCACATCAAAAAATATTTGAAGAGATTACCATACTTAAATATCACTTGGAGGTAAATTAGCTCAGATAAAAATATCGACATAAGGGTATATTATAAAAACTGACTTTTTCAGATAAATTGCTTTAGTGAACTACAGTTTCGCTTTTAATTTCACTTTTTATTATCAACTATATGACATTTTATTCCTGTGAAATAGGATGTAAATATCTGTATAATAATATATCGATTCTGTAAATATATAGCTATAAAATGGCTTACCGGATGTTATCATAATTTAGTACGAACCTATTAATTTCCTGCTGTTTAAAAGGAAAAAGAGAGCCTCTGAAAATTTGAAATATTGAGACATGTTGAGGACATTCTGTTACATTTTATATGTTGAATTATATTACTAGGTACTGTTGCTTTTAAACATTTAGTACAAACGGAGAATACTTAAGTGAATAGAGTAGTCACAATTGTTGAGCATTCAGAATTTTCAGGTTATATTGATATTATTACGGGGAAATAGTGGTTAGGATGGTAATAGCAAGATTCTGCTAATATATATAATTGTATTGCCGAAAATATTTCTGATATATCAAAAATATGTTTATATGATATGATATGTATGTACAGTCAGTGTTCCCGCTATCGATCGCTAGTGGCGCCAATTGCGAACATTATAAATTAATATATTTGCGCGATAAAATAAAATAATATTCAGTCCAAATAAATTGCAGCATATGTTATAATGTAAACTGAGTTGTTCTATGGATATACGAATAAGCAGTGGATTTCGCTACCACTTTATTAGGTGTCTGAATGTATATACCACCAATGTATCTCAACGTTTATATGTACATGACAATTTTTTAACGAATATTGTGTTATATTTCTATGAATAATAACGTATTTGCGTCATTTTATTTAAGCACAAGATCCTCTAAAATTACACATGTACTGTTTAAATTCTAAGTATATTCAGTTACTGGTTGAAAGACATACAGTTAATCTTAGAAGAGTACATTACAAATATGGTTTAGAGAAGCTAGATGTCTTTAAAAGGAATAAGATATTGGAAACCGCATGCAAATACCGATTTTAATTATATAATGGTTTACAAATTAGTTTAAAATAATGTAAACTTATCATTTGAAGCTATATAGGGAAAATTACTGGAGGGAAAGAGTAATAAAAATCTTCAAAAGAAGCCGAGTTGTTGTAGGTGGAGACTTCATCTTTTGAAGAACTTATAAAAAAAACTTCAATGTGGATGAAAGGTGTTGAATTAAAGAAAAGAAAATTATTTATAGTCACTATTGAAAATTGAATTTATTTTTCGGAACTCGTACCAAAATATTTATAGGGTGTGTTATCTAGTTTCACAATGCACACGATTACTATACTATGATAAAAGAATATGTGACAGAAACGTACTGGTTTTATTACCAGAAAGACTTTCAATTCTTTTGTCTATCTTGAAATAGTTTTTTTTACTAATCTTCCCATCACTGCTAATAGATACTTCAATTTCTATGATAAGACTTCCCACTTCCAAGTGAAACTATGAACATGATATTGCAATCAATATTGTAGCATGACAATGAAAGACCTTGTGTCATTATATTCTGAAGATATAAAAAACAAATAAAGTTATGAATCAAGCCCCATACTCACCTGGCATTCTTTCTTTATATTTTTGTTTTAAATTTTGCAATTCTGATTTCAAATAATAATACGAAATTTACGAGCATTCTAAAACTCCCCAACATCAATGAAATTGTTTTATGTAGAAATTCTTTAAGTCTGTCTCCTAAGCATCAATCAAACTGATTTTGATAAGTGTGTAATGTGGTGTTAATATGAAGTAAATACACGTTTTACTTGTTCTAAAATATACAATTTTTTTTCATTACCCGTTTACTGCAAATTTTTATATATTAATATATTATATGTATATCAAACATTTAAGCGCATTTTTGTAAAACATCTGTAACATCTGTTTTTTTTAAATAAACATTTACTGCTAATAAAATATAGATGCGAAAAAATTACCGTCTGAGCAAAATTTTCTTATTTAAAAAAAACTATCAAGCCAGCTGGAATCTTGACAATATAATAAAGACGAGTGCTCAGTACGTTTAAACTAACACTTATAGTGTACAAATTATATTGACTGAAATGTTGCTTCTTACTTGAAAAACTACGCACAATTTCACTAAGCTGCTAGAATTATAAGAAATATAGACAGAATCAAATTAACCTTCTTATTTTATAGACAGAATCATCTGGAAGTTTTTTTCTGTTACTAGAATCTGTCAGTTTCTGAACACTTTTTCTTAGTACAATATACTACAATTGGCATTGACATTTGTGTCTGTTTTGTATTATTTTAACGCCTAAGAAAGGGGAAATTTTTCCTTTTGAAAATATCGATTTTAAAAACAAAAAGTTATATCCTTTGATTGTCTCATTCTATTTGAAGAGTGCACTGAATGTGATGCGTATCGACCAATTTTTGATGGAGGAGTGCGATGCAGCGGTGGTGGCTGATGCTCTCAAGCAGTACATACGATCTCTGCCAGAACCAATGCTTACTACACAACTCTTTCATGACTGGGTTACCGCTAGTAAAAAGTGAGTGCTTGCTCGGTTTCTATTTCATATATTTTTCATCGATAGACCCGAAATCGGATTGTTGTTGACTTTAATCTAAACTTTGAGGCATTTTAATGAGTGATATATTTCGTAAGATAGTCGAAATGAAAATAAGAAATCTACTAAGAAAATTGATATTACATTTTGTATTTATTGAACTTCGCTACTTCTTTTAAGTTACGATTGGGAAGTGTCGTTCAAAATACAATTATTTAGTTCTTGATGTTTTTTTATTTATGTAAACATATGTTTTAATAGTAGCTTTTGCTACTTTTATAAAAAAAACGATGTTTTAGTTTCTGTGTTTATTATGGCTATACATTGATTATTTTAACTGTGCTACAAAATATTACTTTGTGAAATTATTTAGTATCGCTGTCATATTCGACTTCCTAAAAGCCCAGTATGTTATGTTTTATTTAGCGCATTTATATTAATATAAGCGGTTTACCCTCCTTTTCTCCCTGCTTTAGACCTTATGTCATGTTTAAAATCGATGTTTTCCTTTTTGGATTCTATTTACTTATTGGTATAATCATTGGTAATTATAACTTTACATTATTTACCATATATACATATAAACTAAGTGGAACTTTCATTCCTTCTACAATTAATAATTAATATGATGCGAAGATTGATTACCAGTTTGAAAGCTATTTTTTTCTCTATGTCGTTTGTATTTAAAATGTACGTTAGAGCAATATTGTTTTCAGTTTTGACTGTTGAAACTTCCCACCCCCCTTTACACAAATTTATTTGGAAATATTTCAATGGGAAGATGTGTAGAAAATCTTTCTATTTGAAATGTAATGTATTCTTACTGCTAAGAAGAATAAGTAAAAATAAGTTTAATAAACACTTATTATTATCATCAGGTCTATAGTTATATCATGGAATATAAATAACATGAATTGAATCTGTTAACATATATTTTTTAAATTTCTTTATAAAATGGATTAAAACGTTATACCTATTTATAATTTATTTCTTTAGATTGTTCGAAGGATTTTTTAATAGAAATTTACTAGCTCATATATATATACATTGATGATATCTAAATGTTTCCTTAGAACTTATATATACATTATATAATTGTTTAAAACTATCCTAGATGTGCTTTGTTCATAAACATTTTACTGCCAATTTGAAGTCGCATTCCTTTGCCTTTTATGGTATATTATCTTATTTAAATTTGATTATTTTTCAACTTATGTTCTACATTTAAGATCTAACTCACAAGAGATGCTTCAAGACATCAGTAATTGTCTGAATCGGCTGCCTCGTGGACACTGGTATAACCTCCGCTATCTCATCAAGTTCCTGGCTAAAGTTGTCCAGTATGAGTCCTTCAACAAGATGTCCACTCAGAATCTTGGAATCGTCTTTGGACCAAATGTTCTCAAGTTACCAGAAACCGCCACTTCTCCGGCTTCTGGTCTCACCAACAGTTCTGCGTAAGTTTATGTTTAATTTTTTCTTATCTTTGGTTTTATTTAACTCATGAATAATTAAGAAAATTCGTCGCGTGCATAAATAGTGATAAGACTGATTAGACACAAATAACAGTTTTTACTGAAAGAAATACTGATAAAGGTGTGTTATGATATCTGTACTATCTTTTTACATGTATAATATTAATATCAATATACTAAGTATATCTATATTTATTTATTTACTTTCTGTAACTTATTAAAAATAGTGGAAATCTTAAAATTTATCTAATAAAATATATATAAACTGTATCTATAAATTTCCTTTAAAGAAAATATGTGAAATTATTTTAACTGAACATCTTAGATGCAAGTGTTTCTTACCTTTCTTTGTCTATATTCTTTTTGTTGGTGTTAATATAATTATTTAAATTTGATATATAATATTTTAATATATACATGTTATTTCATTGTATGTTATGTTCTGTGGATAAAGTCATACAAAATTTTGGAAATCCAAATATCCTGTCACCCATGAACAGGACTTTCGCTTGTACTATATTAATTATCCATTCTTCACCCCAAAAAAATGAAAGCTTGTGAATGTTGGGTATTTATTTATTTAAATACATTGCGTATACACTCGTAATATACTGACCCAGATGTTGAAGTCGAACAGTGAACTACTTTTCATTATCAGGTTTCAAATATATATATTTAAGATTACGTCCACGCATTCATTAAATACCCTTCTTTCTCGCTGCTTATACATACAACACGACCAACCCTATAATAATACTCGGATATAATATATGCAGATTTTAATTATACTAGGCTAACTTAATTTGTGAATATTTATAATTTTGGTTTACTCTTGTCAGCTTCTTATTGCGTGTTAGAATTAAAATTGTATTCTTTGATTTTGATAGATACTGTTGATAGAATTGAATAAAGTTTTGTTTATTTAAAAAAAAAATGAGAAATATATATATTTGAATTATTCATATATATTACAATATTCTATTCTGATTTCTGAACAATGTTGTAGATTCATTAATAAAACGTTAATTTCATATTAAATTCTAATGTTATCTACTCTACTTACAACTAATCATATTAAATATTTTTCCATCTTTATATACCAAAGTTTTATTTACAATCTATATGTTAGTTTGTTACAATTAAAAGTAATATTTATGTATGAAATTTATATTTTATAGGCTGTCTGATACTTTATATATATATTAATGAGAATTGACAACAACTCAATTTTTCAATTAACTTCTATTTGTTGGGTTTCTTCAAGATTTCCGGTTTTGAAACAGATTATAATGTTCTGTATTCCAAACAACACTGTATGTGCCTGTTTTTAACTTTTAATTTTTGTAAACTATATCGCGCTTATGTCAGGATGGATGTGTAATTAAATTCGATGGAACGTTTATCACAATTAAAAAGGATTGCTTCCTTGGTATGGCTAGCTATAAATGTCTTAATATATATATGAATAAGATATAAATATATATATTCGGGTATGATACAAAGTATTTTATAAATATAAATGTACTTAATATATATATGAATAAGATGTAAAAAATAAAATACTTTGTATCATACCCGAATATATATATTTATACAAGATTTTTTTCTAAATTATAAATTTTATATGTCATTCACTCCCCTTCTTCACCATCTCCATTGATTATTTTGAATAAATTTGTTGACGTCATATGCTTAATCAGCAGTTTATTTAATTGTGAATACAGTTGACAAAATTATGTATTCCTTGAAATTATATTCCTTTCTACATTGAACTAATACTAAAATGATTCTATATAAATTAATTTGCTTGTTTCGTTGTTCATGAATTTTCAGAATAAATGATGGCATATTTTTACATATGTTGTATTTATATTGCATGTAATGAAAACTAAATAGGTCTGCAACCAAAAAAGTCTTACAGTCCTGTATATTATAAATATAAAACGTAAGTTAAATCATGAATATTAATTTATTTTGTTGTTTAATTTCCAGCCAAGCGGTTATGTCGGATATGATGTCGAGTTCTCCAGGAAACATAATTGTAGAAAAGTTGATTGCCCATGCCGACTATTTTTTCCCCGATGGTATGTTTTATTACTTAACTATATTGCATTTATCTGTTTCAACTGTATTGCAAATCTCTTCTATCAATTCTTTAATTAATCTACTTTTATGTATGTACATAATCATAATATGATGACCCACTCAAAGAAATTTACTTCATATCTTAATCACTAAATGATCGTACCTATGTACTTTCCGCTTATAATTTTATGACTTACATTTATATAATATCCATTTTATTATTAATTCCCCATGCTCTCCAAATTAATCATTTTCGTTTTGTAAACCGGTTAATAGGTTAATAAAGGTTTGTAATAGGTTAATGAAAATGAAGAAAAGGGTATTTTAACAGAATATGGATAGAGCATTTTTGTTTCACCCAAATTGTTCCAATTATAATTTTTTCAAATTTTCAAACGATAGAAAATACAAATTTTGCTTTGAAAATAGATTATGTTCTATATCCGTGTCTCTTTAAGTTATTTATCATCGTGACATTGAACCTTGTTTTAGAGAGATGATAGTTCCAACTGTGAAACATTTTGTACTAAGCCTTTCCATTACCTGCAAGTAAGCCCGTTCATATGCCTGCTGTTGTAATGTTCGATAGTCTGAAAATTCAAATTTTAAAACTATTAACGTTAGTTGCTAAATTTTCACATACGCATTAAAACATTTATCTTATCAAAGTAATTTGCGCAATAACAGAATAAATAACAAAAAAATTATTATTTATAAATCAGTATGGAAAAACTATAAAGCGAAAATTATTATTTATACTTACTTATATTGTATGTTACTTAGAAAAATGATTGTAGAATTAGTTAAACGTGTTAGTAATATAAAACGACAATGATATTGAACTTTAGATTTTAGTATAATAATAACTTTTTCATTATTGAAAAAATAATAAATAAACGTTAAATATGATATATATTATCTAAAATCGAAATTAACATTTTCCATATAGAACAAAAAACCAATTCTTTATCGTCTCAAAATTCAGTACTGGAGAAGATGTAAAATCTCAATTACATTGTTCTATTTATACATGAAAATATAAATTATAATTCAGAGGCAAAATTGCGAATAAACTGAGAAATATCTGAATATAAAATATACATAATTGCGCGCTTGTAATATATCCAGCAATATTATGTGATTTACAAGAATTTCACTGAATTGTAAGTAACACACAACAGACACAAGAGGGGGATACTGTATACACATGGATTGGTAGGAGGAAGGTAGATACAAAACGAAAGTTATGGGGCAGTTGGAACATAATACGGAAGGGTATATTGAGAACTAGACACACACTTAGACTAGGCATTTGTCACTGATAAAAAGACACAAAGCGAAGTCTATTGTATCATCTCAGGCATGATGCTCCTGCCAGAAATCAACCTAGCAGAGAGATGGTTGGCCTGGGTAATCGCGACAATGGGATAAGTTGAGGAGGGTGCTGCCACCCTACATTTTCAGTTACATTTTTAATTTACATTGCCATTTATTGGTGTCCAAAAAACAACGACGACATAACTATTTTTTCTAATTTGAATTTTACAAATGACATGTCTATTTTTTCAATATGTACGATAGATTCTCTATTATAGGACTCAAATTTTAAGCTTATCACTTTGGTTGCTGCAAAAAATAAGCACCAGAATTTGACATGCGTAAAAATAGCAGAACAATAAATCGGATCACGCTGACAAATCGAAATTCACTCGCTAACACCGGCTATATAATTCTCCCTTTCCTCAACTAGTTATTTTTAAAGTTATTTACCTTATAATAGATTGTATCGTTTCTAACCATTTTTGCGTGCACCGTATGTTCCTCCCGGACTATGCTAGGCATTATTTGTTGGGACAGCATTTTTTCCTCCCGGAGAAGAAGTCACTTAGGTCTGACACAAAGTTACTTAGTTATTCAAATTAAAACATTTCTTATTCAACTTATTTTTTTATAAATTGTCTTAAATATTACTTTTTTAGTTTATATAGATTTATTTATAATATTAGTTACATTTTTTTAACCAAATTTACAATTATTTTGTTAATGTCCATATTTTTTCTCTTGATAGATTTAGGTCCCAATTCATTTTAGATTATAAATTTTTAGATAATAAATATAAATTTAAGTAATTATGAGTAGTACATTACAGTGTCTTTTAAACGTCAGTAGATAAATTGTTAACTAGTAATTTTTAGCCACAGTATCATGTCTACCTTTAATGACTCAGATCACAACGATCAATGAATAGGCTGAATAATTTTATTTTTTTTTTCCAATCACCGCATACCAAATATCAGACACGCTTCGCTCTATATAGAGCTCATCAGTGATATGCAGAGTATCGATCCGGGGTCCCCACGATTATAGTGTGAACACCATAACAGCTTAATTGTCAATTTTGTAATCATTTATATTTATATACCTCTGTAATGTCTAGGATATAATTATTAACTGAAGTATGTTACCATTAAAATTATATTTGACCTATCCATATTTTTCGTAGAAGCTATGTTTGTGTATTAATATATTCTGAATTATTTCCATATACATGTGTAACTATTTTTCATATAAAAAGTTATATATATATATAATGGTGACTTCTTATTATATATTCTTTAAATAATACTTTATTGACAGTTTAGTAACAAACAGTCCAGAATTATAAATCTTTTCTTGTATGAACTTACTTGCTAATAACGAGAAGATATGTTTGGAGGAAATTGAACAGATTCGCCACGGTATTATATATTTACCTGATAAATATTTTGAAAAAAGCAAACTTGAATTGGTTATTCAGATACCTTGATCTCATAATACTTTGTTAGCATCGCACGCTAACGTGGATTCGACCGACACTCATCAATCTTTCAGGCGGTCAACTTCCCCCTCGACAAAACTCTCCTAGTGTAAACCAGACACAGACTGGCACCTGCACCATCAGTGGAAAGCAGCACAATATTACCAACATCTCCACCAATGGAGGCGGCATTGTCGTTCTACGGGGACCGGCCTCCGGGTTCACACCCAGTGTGCGCTGTCGTTGGCTGCGTCGTAGGCGTTCCTTTCAAACTGTTTCCGAGACGCTGGCAGCCAACCGCTCGCCGACGCGTCAGTCTGTGTACTCAGCCTCCGCTTGCTCGGGCGACTTGTTCCTAGCAGCTGGTGGGAGTGGGGGCTACTCGCCCAGGCGTACAGGTGCATTTCGTGTCCCATCGCTTTCCTCTTCTCCGTTGTGTACTCGATCCACTCATTTGTTGTCTTTCCTGTTGTTTATAATCGTTTCTATTTAGTCGAATTCCATGTCATTCTTAGTCGGTTTATTTCTGTGCCTGTTGTGAGTCTCCCCCATCTATCTTCTTCCACTCTCCCTTCCTCAGCAAAATATGTACATACTATATTATATATATTATACTTCAGTTGATTGATGTTTAAAATACGATTTTCTATGCAGGAAAAAAACTTTACAATGTATTCCAATCTACTATATAGGTCACCAATTACGAGATTATACCTGCTTACTGGTATACGAGTAACTTTTCGAATGGTAGAAGGTCAGACTTTTGTTTATTATGATAAATGTAGCTTTAGTTTGTTCTTTTTTTTTAGTTTCTAAACTACAGCAACGCTTAACTCAGTTTATGTTATTTTGGCTCATACATACTAATCTTTGCTGTGTGTTTGTGATGTTATGTTTAATTACGTGTATTATTTTGTTGATTTTATGCATTTATAAAGTAGTATTCATGAAAGTTTCCTTCATAGAAAATATTAGGTTTTTTGCTATATTTATAACCTTTGAATGATATTAATACATTGCACATAGTGAACTCTTACATCTACGTAATTTTTAACAAAATTAGTTAAGTTAATTTTTATAGAGAAACGGATAATTTTTGCTCGTTTTGATATATAAACATATATATATCTTCCAGTGTTGCGTAATACGAAAAATATACTATTTACTACACTATTTTATATTGTACATATAATAGGTTAATCTGAAGAAGCGTATAATATGTATATATTAAAATTGTCAAATTATCTACATGTGTGTATATTTTCGAAAAATAAGGAAGCATTTTTATCTAAGCAATTGTTGCATATTAGTTCTCATTTCTTAGTTTTGCATGTTAGCCTACCTTTTATTTTTAAAATCTTAATAATATAATTATAGAAAGTATAATAAAAATATAGCTATAGAAAATATTTAAATTATGAATCATTTATCTTTGAATACATATATATTGAATTATATAGGATTACATTGTGATACTCCTACTGTAATAATTAATACTCATTACTGCAAATTGTTGAAATTATATTATATTTTGAATTTTGTTATTTTGATTTTTTAGTTATTACAAATATGTGATTAAAGTAATTTATTGCAAATCGTTATTCATTGCTTAAATTAGTTATTTGTTTTTGACATTTGTTTTGCACACATTACAGAAGCTATTTTCTGAATATTAGAAAAAAATTCCTTTCGACTATTGTGATATCTCTTAGACACAAAATAAGCATTAATTGCTAAAATTTAATTTAATTAAGCGTATTTATAGTTTAGCTTTTTATTATCTTTATTTTTTCTGAATCTACAAATTGTAAGCTATAATAATCTATTGTATAATAATATTTAAAAAATCTAAATATATTTAATGAGGTAATATTTTAATATTTTATTTATGTATATAACAGTATAATGTTTTATTATGTTTTTGTAATATTTCTATTGATTAATTATAGCCCTATATTGTTGAATAATATATCCAGTTGAGAATATATTCTACTTTTTGATTTTATCGCATCTATAAAGGTTACAGTGTACTGTAGTAAAAGTTTATAATATTGGCTGTATAAAATAATCACTTCCTGATAGAAATTCCTGAAAGAGTGAGATAATGAATTTTGCTAAGTGTTCCTCTCAGCCTCCAGTTTCAACTTGTAATTATATACTTGTAGTTCAGCAGTATGTCACACTCTCTGTGGTGTACAGTGTCACCTTCTTATACTTACCTACCTTCCCTTGTAAAGACGCACACCCAACCCTACACATACCACCTCTAGCCACCAGCACCAACACCACTGATAGGTCTAGTCGAGAGCCCTACCGCTCCAAGGCCTTTCACGCCGACGTCTACGATACACTATTTGCACTGCAGTCTATCTCCGGCCAGTCCGCTCTCACAGACTACCTAACCCGTGTGCGATCACTCTACGAGGGCTCCACATTGTCTCGTAATCATCAGCAAAGTGGTTGTCAGAGTCCCGAGTTAGCTTCTGCTGCGTCTCGACGTAAGGTGGCCAATCAGGTGACGACACGTCATCGTACCTTGAGTCATTCTGGTGTTCTCGGCAGAGGTGCCTCTTGGTGTCGTGTCCTAGTATTCTTTAGTCCCCATTCCCGCTTCTTTCTAGCTGTCCTACTCTGTTTCTTAGTTATGTTCGCTCTTATAAGCACGCATGGCTTCTTACAACTTGGATGATATGCGTATTCATTTTGTTGTCGTATGCTTTGTCTTTGGTGGATTTCATAAATTTGTATAAGTTAATATTATTTCATGTTATTTATATCAACTGCATTCTTAGTGAAATTCGTAAGCGACTTTGCTTGTTTACGTTCGCTTATTTAGTATATCTCTTATTTTCTTTCTTTTTTGGTTTAGGTCATTTTTCAGTTCATTTAATTATCTAAAAGATAATATTATTGATTATTCCTGTTTAATAATATTTGCACTTCTTAATGTTATTCTATGTTGGTTTGGTTACCTTATAATCACGATGCACCTATTTTGAAACGTTATGTTACTTTTTTCTAAATCGATTTATTTATTTTTGTTGAAACTTACAAAATATATTTTTGTAATCATTTGTTTAAAATGTTTGGTTTAACATTTCATGTCTCTTTATGAAGCATTTGTTATCAATGATTTTTACACTATATTATCTAATATTAAATCTTTACAGTTATTATTTAGAGAAAGTAAGTCGTTATTATTACTTGTTATTTGATTTTTTTAAAGCTTAATAATGTTTGATGTAAGCTAATTTCAATCGTTTTATTTGTCTCTACAATAATGACCCTATATATTTTAAGTATTTCATTAATGTTGATACATTAAATAAAATACGTCGTGTCAAAAAAGAAGATTACAATTAATATATTGTAAACAAAACTTACAAATATATTATCATCCAAAATATTTAGATTTTAAATATTTGATATATATGTACTATCCGATGTATTTAATACTATTATATACAGAACTACAGAAATGTCTATATTATACGAGTATGTCTGATTAGATTGTAAAGAAAATTGTTTTATGGTATAATTATTTATATTGTTATTTCTATTAGTGGACGAAAATGTTATCCTTAAATTTTAAAACCTGTATTATAGAATGAAATATATTTCACATAAACGGTATATTTGTTGATTTGTTGAAAAATAATATATTATATGAACGTATATATTTAATCCAAAGTAGGGAATGCGCTCTATTTTATGCAGTTATTCAAAATAGCCTCTATAATCTTTATTAGATATATTATATCATTCAATATTTATTTGTAAAAACACTACGTTATTAGTTGTTTCGTATAGATACATATATTAGTTAGGATTACATCTTTTTAAACAACTTAATAAGTAAGGATCAAACTGTCATTTTTTACAAATAATTTTATTTTTCTCTCATATTTAATGATGCAAAAAACACAGCAATATTTATTAAATAAGCGTTTGTGATTTTTTGTAACAAATCCTTCAAAATAAAAGTGCTCTTAGTTTCGGTATCGATTGATTAGATTGACTAGATGCTTAATCATAACTCAAAGTAAGGCAATGTTTGTGGCTTGCAAACAGCCGATATATTAAACTAAAATTATAGATTACCAGAATAGATTTACCGGCTGCCGATATTAAATGCGATTAAATTATGCTAAGCTCTAAATATGCTTAAAAAGATTTATACATTTAAACTTAAACACAGCTCAGTTTATTTAGACAATTTTTTCTCTTTAGCACTTCAATTTCTTCATATTACGTGCGGGAAGAAAATGCGTTCAAGACAAAATTAAAAATATTTTTAATTAAGAAAAAAATAGTAAGCATTTTGTTTAAAATAAAAATCAGTTGATGACATTTCTTTGCTTTGCTTATTTTATTTTAATTTAATAAATCTATGTTAAATTAAGCAGTTAGTAGGTATGCAGTGAACAAATAATAATTAAACATCTTACATAAATTAATAATACAAGGCTAAAATGCTGTTTAGTTTCAGGTTATTTGGGTGTATTTTATTCACACTAGAGTTTAAATCAGGGTGTCTACAGCTCCCATTTCTCCCGAATTCTCCCGATTTGGGGAAAACCCTCCCGATTCTCCCGATATTAGGCCTTCCAAGGCAGATTTTTCCCGATTTTGTGCCTTTAATAGCTGTTTTTTTTATTTGTGCTATAACACATTATTTGTGTAGTCATTTTTTTAGACTAGAACAAATTATTGAAATTAAATAGCGGTTGAAAAATTATAATTTTAAAATTGAATATATCTATATTTTTTGTGTTTCATTGAAATCTTCAAAAATTTCAGAAATAACT
>JAYRBW010130268.1:0-16072 GCA_036023295.1 Invenusta paracnida
CCAGGGTAAACTGTGGTTAACTGCAGTTTTATAAACTACAGTTAACTGCAGTTTACCATGGGCGAAAATACCCCTGTTTAACTGCAGTTAGTTTTTTTTTTAAAACTGCAGTTATTTCACCTATGGGCGGTGAGTTCAGTTGTGTGACAGTTACCTTTTCGAATGCATAATTTTCAAAGTTTTGGCATACCTATTGGAGCTATGAAGAAATATTGAAGTTTTTATAATGTTCCCTATATAACTTTGAATAAAATTTGGTTTTGCGCAATAGGTACTTTATTATGTTTTTATTAAAATGTTAACACTAATTGTATGATATTGAACAATGTATGCAGTTTATTATTATCCATGTACTCTAATGAAATATTGCCGATGTTAGATATTATTTCGTTTGACAACCTTGTCCCTTTAATGAGTAATGTTTACAGTCCTCTTTCCGTAATGTTTCTATGATTCACATATCACTGGATTAATATATTTTCTACTGATATTTACGAAAATAAAGTTAACTATAGTCTGTCCATACATAGCAAACATAAACAATTCAATACATTAATGTGAATATTATGTAATATATTGCATTTTTATGCATAGAGAGCATGTGTCCATAAAAAACGCTTACTTAGATAATATACAACTTTGCTAAAATATTCCTGATGATTATGATAATAACTTGAAATGAGTATTTCACACTTTATACGTGATTGGAATTACTTTCAATACCGAGAAGAGCATTAGTGGGCAAACATCCATGCAAGTTCTTGGATATACCATTTCTCATGGCCACATTAGACAACAACTTTACTTGTACGTGTACTATTTAATATAATACACACATAGGTATGTACCACGAACATTCTTATTTGTTTGCATACATTTGTTCTAGTTTTAAGCTTTTGCAAGAGACAGTATAATGATCTGCTATTATAGTCCAGCTGAATACATCATTTATTGAGATTCCTTGATTTGATAAATGTTGTTGGGTTGATTTAAAATATGGGTCATGTACGGCTACTGGTTTGATTTATTAGTAAGTATGTTCATATATATGTGCCTTCAGATAATTATGAACACTTATATTTTAATAATTCTTTAGCGTACGATATCGAAAAGAAATAGCATGGCTATACAGCATGATTCAGGGTTATAAAGAATTTAAAAAATGTTTCAAATGGTTTAGATAGTCAATATTTTGCTCATAATAATTTACCTACATGTACACATGTCTTTAGTTCGAATTTATTGCTAATGGTTAACAACGATTTAAAATTTATTGGACAAGATAAGTTAACTTTTTAGTGTATGAAGTTTATTTAAATGATGCATACTTTTCAAACATGAGGAACATTTTATGTGTTCCACATATTTCACACATGTTTTATATTTCACATCTTGAGAAACGTTTAGAAAAGTTTTCATAGGTATGTTTCCTTGTTGACATTTTCAGATTGGAAATAAATAAAAGATGATAATTTCTTAAGAGAAATGAGTTTAATTAAATTACTTAATATTTCACAGATAAAACAGAAGCATGTATCTTCACACTCCTCATGTGTTGATTAACTGTAATCATCAAAGCTATTGTTTGTAACATTTGTGCGTATACACACATCATCTTACAAGTATAAATGTTAAAATTTGGTTTGACTTGGATGATTTTTTGTTTGTATTACACATATATTTTTATGAACGTGACATTTTCTTTTAAAAGTTTTATATAATTTCTTAAATGAAACTAATTATGACACAAGGAAAATTGTATAGGACTATATGACGTAGATACTCTAATGATTGTTAAAGTATTTTCTGAGTTGTTTTCACAGCTTCTTAAACAGCATTCTTGGTTTTTCTTTTGTTCATGTTGATTTTCTCATTAATTACTTTCATTATACATATAAAGGCGTTCACGAACGTTTAAGAAAAACAAAAATGCATTAAAAAAACACCCGTACCAATTATCACGAAAACTATATCTCCACACTGCATGATACCGAGAACAATTTTTTTAACTGTGCGTTGTTATCACCAGTTTTGGAATTTCAAAATCTCTTTGTTGACAGATAGAATCTATAAAAAAAAGCGACAGAGTCATAAAAATCAGCCAATACTAATATAACATTGCCATTCAAGAAAACATCCATTCAAAAAATATTAAATGGTATTAGTCAATAAAATATGGTTATATAAAAAATTACGTCCAGAAGATGTACATTATTTCAATAGTTATGTCTATACTTGGTGATAAACCAAACAAAATTGACAAATGTTTAGCAGTCAACGGGCCACACACACCACATCATTCAAGTGTGACAGTAGACTAATTATTAACATTAGTTATGTGAGTTCCGAATCTTAAAATTAATGCAGCTATTCCACAGCCGAGACGCTATTTTACTGATCTGAGGCTCTTCCTATACCACTACGTACCACAGCAATACCATAACACCTTCGAAACGTCTTCGAATAAATTATACTTTCCAGAAGATATACGCTGGTCCAGATCTCTATTTTAGTTTTCCAGTATGCAAACATTTAACGTATTATCAATACGCTTGTTGGAAATTGTGTATGTTTTAGTTTGGCATCAAGAATAGAAATAGACATAACTACATCTTCTTGGCGTCACTTTTTATTTCACCATCTTTTATTGACTACCATCTGCAAAACTTTAAAAATCAATTATAAAATATCCTTTCTTTCATACCAATTCATAAATTGACAGTTAAAGTGCATTGTATATATGGTCCAAAATAAATAAAACTGAGTAAGTCAAATATAAAATGTAATAACTATTACAGCACAACATATCATTATTGAATATAATTCATCATGGATTTGAAGAAGCGGCCGTTTTAGTAAAATCAGAGGCATCTGTACGAATATAATAGGGGTCGTAGCTTATAATGTTTATAACATGCAGGATACTATATTGCCTGTTGCAGTAATTAGAATAATTAGTAATTAGAACCGTTTAGATAGTGTAGAAGGGTATTTTTGGCACGATGAACCGGTTCGTCGAAGATAATTGTTCGTATAGACACTGCTTTAATGATAATACACAATTATCAAACTTAATTTTCCAATGCCGCCGATCAAAAAACGCTAGAGGGGAGTTTGGATGAGAGTCAAAACAAGCATTGCGTAGAATTGAATCCACATGAATTATTAATTGTTCAATAAGTTAAATTAGAAGAAGACACGAATCTTAGTCTTTATTGAACATTTAAGAAAGCGTTACAAAATGGTCCGTTCAGTGTCAACTATAGTGTACTACTGCACAAACATGTCATATAACATATTATTAATACTATCTATATATCGAAGTTATCGGTGTATTTATGCTAGTACTAGCCTGAAAATAGTTCGCCTAATGCATTAAATTAATTTAATTTTTAGCTCTATTATCTTTTTTACGAATGTGGCAGATATATAGTTTGCATTATGGGTAATTGTTATTAAATTAATATGTAATAATATACATGATAAACAAACGGCTTTAATTTAAGATGCCACAATACATAAATATCAACTCTCAGTTGACATTATAATCTCTAAACGCTTTATATAAAAATTGTGTGAACATTTAATTTTGCTTGGACGCATGTGATATGGCCTTGTCAACTTTGGTGGGATGAAATATGGCATTTTAAAATTCAAATTTCAGCCGTCTCTATTGGATCGGACGTCGACGCATTTGTTCTGTCGCCCATCTCTATTTTATCGGGAAAACTGGCAAAAGCAATTTACACGCAATCTATTTATTATTGATTGTTGAATATTAATACGTTAAAGTATGATAAGCACTAGACATATTAAACACATGACGGAAGCTATTATTAAATAATATCAAATAGGAATATGGTCCATATAAATCAAATTCAAGAATCAAACATATAACACTTTGTATACAGCTTCTACTATATTTTCATCTCCTTCATGTTTCTAATCTGTTCTAAACTTGTTATGACTTAATTTAATCTAATTTACATTATAATTTACAGTTAAACTGTTTAACAATTTAACTTTTGCATGGCTTGTTTTATAAACATTATATTAATTCAAATATTTTATAACTAATTATATTTATTTAGACATGTGTAAGATACATATTGGAAACTTATTCCTATTAATGTAAGCTTATCAGTAATTATAATTATTTATAGTATAATGAAAAAATTGAATTTAAACTAGCATATTATATTACATAATTGTAATTCTTAATGCTATAATTGTAAGATTTAAGTAATTAAAAAAAATATATGTATGTATATATTTAAAAAATCATGTACTACTTTAAATAGTTATTTGTAATTTAATTATGCATTTAATTACCTCTGCATATTTATTTATATAAAATAATTTGTAAATTAATTACATATGCGCTCAATTGATTATTCGTAATAGATCTAGTATAAATACTTTACACAAAAGCATCACAATAGCTGATATATTTATATACATGTACACACAACTGCACTTGATGTAAACTTTAGAACTAAATATTTTAGAAATTATTTATGCTCTCAAATTTAAATTTGTATTATAATATATCTAGTATGAATGTTTTAAATAAAATCATTATAGACATTTCTAGTTACATATATACATTGAAACATTGATCTACACTTGGTGTAAACTTCAGAATACTGATTACATTTGTCATCAGCAGTAGTAATATAATAACATACATTCCAACAAAGTAGCAAATATTTGTCCATTATTACAAGATATTATAATATAAATATATTACAATATGTCTTGTCTGCTAAAAACTTAGGCATTTTATGCTTGTAATACTTTTACAGTTATATACTTAAAATGAAAAAGGTTACAAAACAATAACATAAATATTATACATTTGTTTTATGGTGGAATAACTGAAAGCAACGCTCACCTAAGTAAATAATATTAAACATATCAAAATGAATAATATGGTCCACAATGATCAACAATAATAAACGTTTAATAAATACAAATACGCAGGCTACTGTTGATCGGTGAAATATTCAAAATAGGCTTCAATAATATAAATTAGGAAATGTATAAACAAAGTAAAGCAACCTCATACAAAAGAAAGTAATAAACTGATCCAATAAAATCCGATTTTTTGTTTACTTCCCCATAAATTGCAACTAGTGACATGGGGTAGATAAGTGATAATGAAAAAGCCATTGGTTACCAAAACCATTTTCAACACTTTATTTGACTCGTTATCACTCCGAGTCTGTCGTACATGCTTTTTCTTTTTGATAGCACACGCTGTAGAGTAATTAAAATGCTGGTGTTTAAAATTATCTGCAGACAAATAGGTATAAAGAAACTAATTGAGGAATTAAACCAAGAAAATATAGCCCAGAATTTGAAATTAAAATCAACACGACAGAATTTCCCAGTTCCTGGAATTTCTAAAATAATACATTCATTGCAAGTGGAATATAAGCGCAGATAATTAAAAGAGTAACAATTGTGCGCCTTACTGTGACAAATCTTTTTGCCAAAAAAATAAAGCTATAAATAAGTTAAGCACTTGCATGAAATTGAGTTGATAGTCCAGCTGTTGATATGAAAGTAATCGCGTATGAAATACATAAGTGTTGAAGAAAGAATTAAACTTGAACCAGTGACATCCACTAAAGAGTAACAGATACTTGTGGGAATTGTTCACATTTCTCTTCGAGAGTAATCTAAAAAAGAAAGTGAGTTTCCCAGCAAACCAACCACAATGATTATGAGTATGGAATATATTTTAAAACTTCAAGAAATATTGATATTTTTTTTTAGTCATATTAATAGTGACATTTTGGTGTCCATGATATCAGTTGAGTTTTTCGTTTTTATTCTTTCTCTGTAAAAAACAAAAATAATTTATGATTAAATATATATTTTTCATTCAAAGAGTATACCAATAATAATTTGACTACAACCGATGCCTATTATTATTATACGATTGCTCGTCAATATTTTTCTATCTAACGATTTTTAAAATAGTTAATGTTATGAAAAGTATTGCAGCACTATCTTACCAAATTCAAATGTATAATCCAATGTAGAAAAGTTTTGCACTTTAATGTAAGAAGAGTTTGGAGAATATTTGCAGTTAAGAAAAGTTGTAACCCAAAATATGTCCATACTGTTAGATTTCTTTTATAGGCTTAACAAAATCGTTTCATACTTCAATGAAGCCAATAGTAATGACGAAAAGTTTCGCTGGGTGTCGCATGACGTGTAAGCTAATCTATATTTTAATATTCTATATAATAATCTAACTGTAACTCCAGAACCGAATATACTAGAATTAATAACAAAACGTAATTGTTGTACTAATTGGATGGAAGAGCAGCCACTGCATCTGCGAGAAAACTACTGGAAGCAATGTGTTTTGAGACATGAAGTGTGGATAATACAATATTGTAGGGTTGTTTAGGATCCTATTGGTATACAATAGTTTTGTATTCTTTGTCATTTACATGCCGTTTATATTGAGGGGTGGACTCATCAAACAATCCGTACATTTACATATTTCCTCAATGTATCATCTCACTTTATAAGCTTGTAAGTTTTTATATAATTAAATATATCTCTTAAAAAGATTATGTTCTTTGCACGGAAATAATGTTTAATTTACGTCGGAGCAACAAAGTATTAATAGTAAAATATAATAACAAAAACATATAAAATGGAAATTTCGCATACCGTGATTGTTACTAATATAATGTTTGGCATTATATTCAAGCCTAATTGTTATAGGTATTCTTTTTAATATTCTCCAGCATTCAACTGTAATTGTTAAGTATGATTCATATAACAAAAACGTGTTTTCTCTATAATTGATTTATTAAGAATACCTGCGCATGTAATTTTATTTAGAATTTATTTTAAAATTTTCAGGAAACCAATTTTTATATTGTCTTTCCACATGTAATAAAACTAAAAAGGAGATGCATAAAGGAAAAAATGTTACATTGAAATGTATGACAACAGTTAACTTGTGATGTTCTGTTCCCAAATGAGGAACTTTCATACATTTAGAATATAATGTAAGATGTATTTTTACAATGCTGCTTAATACACGTAGCGCAACAAAATCCAAAAGCTACTAAATTTAAACTGACAGATTTAAATATACAAAAAAACATATATCTGTATACTACATTAGCTTCACAGATATGAGTATGGTTAAAATTACATTATGAGAGTCTTATAGCAAAATAGGATGAAACAATAATCAGTCTATGTAACTAAAATTTTAAAATGCTTTATATTTTGCAACCTTAACGAAACTATTTTTGTCAAATATTATTTGTCTAGTATTTTGCGTAAAATACGAAAATAATCGTATACTTATTACTTAAACGGAATATTTAAGTTACAATAGCTGAGAAATAAAGTTGGCTGTGTTTTGTGATCTGAATTTAAACGTTAATAAGTGTCAAAACAGATGATATGCAATGCTTCTGAATTTCGTTAAGGTACACTGCAAATATAATAATAACTTGCATATAAAATAATGTACATCATTACGCAAACGTTAGTTTTGATGGATAGTGAATTAAAATTATTATTTTCGTAAATATCAAATATCTATATATCAATTTGAAATTCAATTTTTTGATTTTTGAAATGTGTCGTATTATAAAAAAATATGTACCATGAAATATGCTACTATCAGTAGTAACAAAAGGTAGCACTTCATTATAACAATAGAAGATTAAAAAAGGAGAGTTAAATGAAAAGTAGACAAATTTGTAGAACCGAAGGAATATTTTATCACATTATCTCACATTGCCTATCTCAATCTAAATAATATTAGGCTAAATTGAATGTCGAAAATGTTGATATACAATACAATACATATATAAATATGTAGTATCATTAAATAATATAATATATATTCAACAATAATATTAAAATACAAAAAGAAAGCATTTGTCGCACAACAGAAAGGTAACAGTCGCGTTATGCTTTTTTTTAATGTTACGATTTAATTAGTTATTTTAATATGAAACAAAAAAGTTAATCAGATATAAAGTAATATATTATTTAACAACAGTTTACGTCAATAATAATATAATTAGTACTATATTATTATTATCTACATTTGTTTATATATACATATATGTATATGCCCGGAAAATTAATATACCAGGAATTTAAACTTGTCGATTAGTGTTTAAAATTATCGTAGGCCGGTTTATTTACATATATCTAACAATAAAAAATCGTTAAAATTGGTGCAATCAAATCAGTAAATTTGGTAACTATCCGGATTCAAATATGCAAAATACAAATTATTATAATTTTTATTAAAAGTTCAATGTATTTTGCAGGAATATAATGTTTATAAATGTTAATTTAAAAATAAATATATTGACGACAACAGCTGTAAAAATAACATTATTGACGACAACAGCTGTAAAGATAACATAATTGACGACAACAGCTGTAAAGCCTTTTAATAAAGATTTTATGGACAGTTCTTGTTTAGTAATTTAAGTTAAGATAGCGTAGCTAATCGAGAGTGTACTATCAAATGTTAAAACCTTTAATATAAAGCACATATGTTCTGAAAAACACAAAATCAAAATATCGTACAAACACTCAAGAATAATATGTGTTTGGCTATTTATTTGATATAACATCAAATGCAAAGGATGCCATGTAGACCAGTTTGGATGATATTTTTAGTACACATTATAAAAAGTGAAGGTAGCAAAAGCAGTAACATTTAAGATGAAACGGCTGTAGTACTGTCAACAGCCTTGCAGTGACCGAAGTTCAGCTGTATTAATGGGAATAGAATATTCCAATATTGCTTTAAATCATTTTAGATCAAGCTTGATTCCATATGAACTGATCATGAAGTTAAAATAAAACAACTCTATCATACTGAATAGTTATATTATTGCATTTATGCGGGCATTGAATGTATTTACTTTATCCAAAACTGTCAATGGTATATTGCCATGACTTCCATAGTCTAGAGCGTGGATAATAATGTCATCTTGGGATTTATGCTAGTCAATTTTGGAGAAAACTATATTTAGACCATCTGCAATTATAGTATACAAGTCAAGTACAGAAATATTTCCTTATCTATCTCCAATCCAAAGATTGCATAAGCCTTAAACAGAAAGGTGATGGCCTGTTACACCAGTGATCAGTGAATTTGTCTTTTGATGTATTTCTTTAGAACTGACTCGTTTGATAGTGGCAGAATATAAAAATAGAAAATGAATATTCCGGTGTCTAGGATGAATTCAAGTTAGTGTTCGGATTACAAAATATATGTATTTGTAAGTTGTCCGTCAAGTCATTTTGCAGACTCTGTTTACTGGGAAACATGGTTTTCACTCAAACAGAAGCAATGCGTACATTTTTCACGCGTATCTCTTACTCTATGTGGCTCTCACATTGATTCTAGGCTCCTTATTTCTTCATCATTTAAGCATTCCATACGTTCGCGATTACTGCAACATCACATTTTCTGCATGTTTGTAATTTTTTTCCAGTCTCTAGTCATTTATTATTTTTAGATACTTTGCGTTCAAAATATTCAAAGATTTCAAATTGTGACCTTTTTTCTTACAGCAAGATACAACATTTATAGACCTTTTCAAACGTTTAAATCCACTTGTTGAATTTATATGTTTATGAATATTTAATTAATGCGTACGTTTGCAATTTCGAAATTCCATACAGCGGTTGTAGTTTGTCTCTTTATAATTATTTAGTACGATTTACGTGCATCACGTTTGTTAATTTGTGTCACGAACAGGTCGGTTACACTAAAATACGCGCTAAAATGATAACATTAAAATTCGTGCATATTGGACATCCAGAAAAATATACATCTGTTAGATTATAATTTATTTCAAATATAGTAAACTAATACAACATATTATTTTAGATATTTTCCACAAACACGGTCAAATTACGATCTCAGTGAGATAATGGGAAGCAAAAAGGACAAATTATAAGAGAAACACACAAAATTGAATGAAAGACGATGGACTACAAAAAATAAAAATTAGTAATATACAAAAAGCCTCCGACAGTGTAGAAAAATCCGACATGAAGAAAAAAGTGATACTCATAATACACAAATAAATAAGAAAACTTGATTGATACTAAAACATATTATTTTACTCATTTTTTTATTTTCTTGGCATCTTTTGCGTACATAGTTTAACTCTTTTGTGTTCAAGTAAGGCATTTATTAGAAGTAAAATAGAAAGATCTAAACTAAATGCTTACCTTAAAAAACTATATCTTCTAATCCGTTCTTTAATGTGAAAGATACATTTTAGAAAATAACTCTTTCTGCGTACGAATATTCATGGCTTTTAGTCTTCACTGTTAAGCCTCTTCACTATTATATTGTCAAAATGAAATGGAAAGTATAATACAGGATTGTGAAAGAGGAAAAGATGAAAGTCAGGATTTTTGTTCTGTTCTTATAAAACACTCCAAATCTCAGTGATGTGCAATAAACAGAGACTGTATTTAGGTAAACAATTTACAGTAAATGTTTTATTTTTGTACCATTTTTCAACTCAAATTTTAATTTTAAAACGTTCAGTGAGCGTATTAAAAATGTAAGTTATAAAGAGTTTAAATTCGACACAAGTTACTCATGTCTGCAAACATACCCTTAGTGTGCTACAAAGATGAATTTAAGAAATTTATATTCGATTACATTTGTTAAAGTTAGACACCCCTACATAACGTTAGTAAATTTATTTAGTCATATATTGTTATCGCTATTACCTAATTTTTATGAATCCGAAAGGCTGCTGCTTATGCTTGAACTTATAATTTATAAAAAAGATTGTATACCTTCAAAAGAAACGTATAACAAATTATATATGTATATATGTACTTTACATTTATGTTCATTTAAAGAATTGGTGTCGCAAATGAAGTATACTTTGAGGTATACTATGATTAGAGATTGTTTGATAACATTGCTATATACTTTATTTTGGATATATAAATAGTAGGATTCATAAAAAAGCATGACTCATCCAAACAAAAATAAAAACAAAAACACATAAATGTAAACAATAAGGATGTATGTGTGTCTGTTTGAAAAGACATAACAACAAACGAATGTAGCCAAAAAATTAACAATACTAATAACAATAATACAAACATATAAACAAATAAGTATTTGTAAACATTAAAACTGATACAAGAATATGGGGATTAGAAGTTATTAAATGGACAGGTGAAGTCTACGATTGAAATAATTGCTTATAATAAAAGGTTATGATACATGACACACGCATAGGAACTTAGTTCCCTCGGTACACGATCGATAGTTCTTACTAAGAGACAAATATATGCATTTTGTAATGAATATATTAGACTTATTCGTATATGTATACTATGTTTTTTTTTATACTACTACAGTCCAATAAAAATACTACCTAATGCAAGCATATCTTATCGAGATATTATCGACACATTATATCTTATATATGATTAAGATTTTAACAGTGAAAGCCGTTTTTCGATAGCTACTTAATAACTGAGATATCAAAACTTTAGGATACCTTTTCCTATCTCTAAATATGTTAAAAATATGCTTTATAACATGTTCATTATTTCTAAACTCGTTTGTGAAAAAACGATGTTATTATATTTTGTAACGTATTCACATAATATGCTTTATCATAATAAATCGGTATATTGTTTCATTTTATAATTATTGTTATTTTAAATATTATTGAATTATGTTGGTGTTATATACAAATGTTGGTGTTAAAATTTACAAAACAATTCAAATATTTTTTCATGAATTATTATGTACAGCAGCATGTAATACTGAATACATCTATCAGTTATATTTACAACGGCGAAACCTCTCAATTTATTTGAGTTGTTTGAAGGTATTTATAAATATCGATTAAAAAGTAGGGAAAAGTCATATTTTTCAAAAAGTCGTATTCCATATAGTCGTATGTTAAAAAAATGTTGTAAAACATGTTATTGAAATGTACGTATTGTTAAATAATCGTATTGACATCGCAATACCTAAATAGTCGTATAGATTGACGCATAAAAAATCGAGTTTTTTCTAATCCATAGATTGGTTTATTTCAGTGTAATACCCAAAAAATAAAAACCACAGGCTCGGAATAACAAATTAAAGAAAAAAAATAAAAAATACCAATAATTAAAAACAAAGTTCAGATATATTTCGGCTTAAATTGCCTACATCAATGAATAAAATGAAAAAAATGAGGGGCTAAAAACGCGATTATTTGTTCGCCAATCTATATTATTCATCATATTGCCAAATATTTTAGTAATAAGATTTTATTAATCGAACTGATTCTTAATAAAGCACTGGAACGTTGTAAAATGTAATCAAAGTAATATCTTCTTTTATGAAAATGATTACGTAATCACGTAAAGCCAGGTTTTAAACTTAAGTAACTTTTTATTAGTCTATCCAACTATAAACATGAGTGTTGTCATTTTGCCAAAAAAAACTGAAATTATTATCTTTTTAACTTTACATGTTTTCATATACGACTTTTTGAACACGAATTTTTAAATACGATCATTTAACTTCCTAATATTATCAAGGACGACTTTTTGAATACGACTAATTATACACGAAAGATGAATAAAGTCAAATATTACTGTTATTAAGTTTATGAAGTTTAAATCAAAACAATAACAAATAAATTTAAACAAAATAAATTATGTTAAATATTATTTAATTATGTTGGTTTATAAATGCATTTTCTAAAGAAAATAATTACTTGGTTTTTTCCATCCATATAAAACATTAAAAGCAATTTAAAAAATAAATGTAATTATTTTTTTACCTTTATAAGGAAATGACACAACTGATCTTATACAAAAAGGCATTCAATTAAACATAACAAAGGCATTACATACAATATAAATTATATAATTCAAATGGCTATATGTCAGCAATTAAGCAACCACTGAAATTGAAACATGCTGGTCGTTATAAGCAAGAGACCAACATGGACTACTAGGGGTTAGCTCTAGTATTTTGGTATATATACATATATCTTATTAATGAGGACGTATAAAAATTTGAATCTATTTCTTACAAAAGACAATATTGGTATATCTTATAGTTTAAAATGTACATTATTTTCTGTATGTGTTTTCTTTTCAAAATCGCAGTTATTTATAATTTTTGTAGAATTATGTAAACGAGGACAATGAATTGTTTCACTTAAAACGCATTTGACTTAGTATGTATAAGTTTGCATAATTTTGTGATATGTTCAAATGAATTTGAATTTTGAATTTAGTATGTGTTTAAAATAATTGATTGTTCAGCCAAAGATAAAGAATTTTTTAAACATGCCAACAGTGAAGATTTGTGAGTACATTAATCATTTAATACAATCCTGTTTTTGATAAGACACATAGTTATTCCAATTACGTTTTTGTTGTAATATAGAAAATTATATTTGATAAAAATAATATTCTAAATATCATGACAATAATTTTAACATAAAATGGTAACATAAGTGATACACGGAGAGATTTAAAATTATAATAGCATATAGTGCACTTATGTATCAAGAGATGAAGGCAAGAACTTTCAAGGAAAATTTAATTAAAAATGTACTTCTGTTTATTAAAAATTGTTGTAAGAAGCTTATATATATATATATGGTAATATTTAGTTTTTACGCATCTTTCTAAAAGCTTGGCGATAATAGAGTGTTTTCTCAACATCCCACTCCAACAAAACACATACAATACTAATTTTTTTCAGTGTGTAAATATATTAAATAAGGTATAATATTTAATTATATATAGTTATATATTTACTGATATTATATATGTTTAGTAGAAACCAAATACACACATTTTTTGAAGTACCAATAAATAGCTTAAGTGACTACTTTTATCATAGAAAACATAGTTAGAAATATCTCTAGATTTGTTACAACAATAATGAGAACAAAAGATGTGACCTTATCCTCCTCGTTATTTTATTTTAAAAGTGACAACAAAATAATAAAAAGAGTGAATGATTTTATGGTTAGAGTTATTTGCTGTTTGGACGTGATATTCAATTGCTCATAATTATATTATCTGTAATTGCAATATTTAATTGTTCAATATATTTTGTTAACATTTGATTATTTTCTTTTAAAACATTACTTTCTCATGGTATTTACATTTCAGTTTCTTAGATCATTTAAATATTATTGTTTTTCTATAGTATTATTTGTTATCGACAAAACTCATTTTATGGTTCTTTGGTTCTTTAAATGCTGCATGTGTCTTACATGTGGACTCCAGGCACAGAAACTCATGTTTATTATTTTCTTGCTGATCTAAGATAAAATTCCACATAAAATGATTTATAACTTAATTTATTTCAAATATCGAGTTTTCTTGTAAAATTTTGTAAATGCTATTAATTTTACAAAGCGTAATTTCTGTGACAAAATAGGCATTCATCAATATGACATTTTAAACAATATTATTTTTTTTATTACTTCTCATTATTTAAATAATTCCTCCTTTTAGGTATTCAACTTATTATTTATAATCCTTCACCAACCTTTTTTTAATAAATATCAAATTTTAATCTGAAGACTAAATAATCTTCTCTATTAACAATTCTTTTATTCCATTAGTTATTGCGTCATATCATTCAAACGACAAAATGATCCAATCTTAAAATATACTCTGCTGTTCTTGATATACGCATACATTTCCAAATCTATACATCTGAACCTAATACTTTAGTATGTTAAAATATATCATTTATATATCTTTTTAAATTCTAAACACATCTTAAAAGGAGTGAGGGAAACTCGTTATTTTAACAATATATTATAATTTCTTAACACCAAGATGAAATAGTGAATCGTTTAGATGCTTTCATTCAGTTATAAGGTCATCAGCGATGGCAAAACAAACTCAAGAATACATATCCGCCGGTCTGCTATCTTTCCTGGTCTGTATCTTATTTCGTGGTTGTACAGAGCTAACTCGATCCTCCAGTGCATAATTTGTTATTGTTTTATTTTTTCAAATGTTTTATTGCTGAGCATAAAATACACTGATTTTTGGTCAATGATGAAATTAAAATGACGTCCTAATAGGTAGTTCCTCTATTTCCGGAGCTCCCCACTATTGAGTGGGCTTTCTTATTCGACAGCCGCGTAATTCTTTGTTTCTGGCAGACAACTCTCGCAAATATTAAAGTCTATACCAACGGCCAAACAAACACCTTGGTTAGTGCCGTTTTAGTAATTTAGAGACGCCTCTATGAATGCCACCCCACTATGCGAGCTGTATAGTGTTCGTAGCTTATAATAGTTATAACATGCGACATAATATATAGCTTGTTGTAGTAATTCCCCTTTTAGTGGAGTTCACCTTCCGAAACCAGCAGTTATTTTGTGGTTACACTCAGCCAATTAGAAGCTGAGTTTGGCTGATTTAAATGAAAACATCAAACACATATCACGTGTGTCCAAATGAAATCTTAAATGTTCAATAAATTGAATTATAAGAAGACAGGAATACCTAGAACGTAGGCTTTATTGAATATTTAAGAGTGTTACAGAATAGTCAGCTCAGAGTCAAGCATGGTGTAGTAGTATACTAGTAGTATTGTAGCACAAACATTTTTCGAGCAATTTACACGCAATTTATTTATTATTGATTGTTGGACATAAATACGTAGAATAACAAGAATTAAAAATATTAAACACATGTCGGAAGCTATTATTACATAATATCAAGTAAAAATGTAGTTAGTATAAATCATATTCAAGAACTAAACATATGACACAGTTTTGCACTACTTTTACTAGTTGCATCTTCTTTACATGTTACTAATCTATTCATCTTTTTTTGTTTAGTTTATTAATTGCAAATATTTGTTTCGTGCTTGTCCCTTGGTTTATATTTGTACTTTTTCTGCATTTGTAATGACTTACTTTAGTCTGATTTACATTATAATTTACTGTTTAACTGTTTAACAATTTAACTTTTACATGGCTTGTTTTATGGACATTATACTAATGCAAATCGTTTATCAATATACGTT
>JAYRBW010130279.1:0-16072 GCA_036023295.1 Invenusta paracnida
GTTCGAACTTGCTACCTTCTGGTTTGAAGGCAGGAGTACACACTTGGCTACTACTCACCCAAGGTAGCAAGTTCGAACCCCGGTACATACTCTTGGCTTTAACAAACTGATTTGCGTCGCAGCATTGAGCTAATTATCGATTGATTAGTTTAATCCTGCGGCGACTAATTAATTACGATATATAATATATCCCGACAAAGCATTATTACCGAGGTACGCCGTACTTACATATTTATAATATAATAGTTAAATTCAAATGTTTTATATTGTGATATAAATCTAATTAAATGATGAATCATGTTATCTAATGTGTTATTTGAAAGGGAAGAAATTGTTTTCCGTGCGTTCTAATTTTAGGACACAGATCTTCTGCTTCAAATGAAAGCTTTTAGTAGGTAGTGACAAATTACCTGGGTGAGAGGGGCGAGACACGTACCAAAACTTAGATGTTAACATATTCCATATAACATACTAGGCGACAATGTTGTTCGATAATTATTAAGAGCACTATAATGACATCACTATTAGCTTTTATATATATAGCTTATATAGCTTTTAGGCCAAGTTCACATCTCTCTATTATGGGGAAGAATTTTAAGGTTTACACATGGATGCAGTTTGGAATCATATTAAAATATAAATCATTGATAATTAATGTACAAATCAACTAAAAATGAGTCAAATTCAATATTGCATTTTTCAACAAACTTTCTGCGTACGTAATAGTTAGATTAACATTCGGTATATAACGTTTATTTTGTAATTGAAACAACTTCCTATTGGTGAAGAAGTTAGCGTGTATACGACTACTAATCCGTCGATCCGGGTTCAAATTCCGGCACTGCCCGCCGGTCACAATTGAATTTAGTCATTTTTCACATGAACATAATAATGAGCAAGCCATAGTCTACAGTGAATGTCACATTAACACATAATAATAAGCCGGTTTAGGATGGAAATGTGAAAACCATCCAACATCGGGGTGCTCATACAATTTGCAAATAATTTTATTTATATAGATGACATAATATTAAGAAAAAAATATTTTAAAGTACTTGCTAGACTAAATTACGTATTAAAATCTCTTTTAGTGTTGTTGTTTTAAAAATATCTGTTTTGTTTCTATTAATTTAAAACATATTTGAGGTCCTTCATTTGTCCCTCCATCTAATTTCAAAACTGTGTCCGTGGAATTAATATTTAAAACAAACAAAAATTTGATGGGAACAGAGTAATATTTTGCTTTCTAGAAATTTGCTCAAAGAACATCTGTTCTTTCAGAAAATTGCGTCAATACCGTCACCGAGTTGATATATTCTACAATTATGAGAACATTATTTCTGGAACCTGAAGGTACCTTTTCTTTGGGAACTACTCGTGAAAGGAAAATAAATGTGTCCTTATTTTCTAAAAATTGCTTTCCTCTACACCACAAGTGTATATATAACAGTGTCTAACAATATATTATGTAATTTAGATAAATATACTCTCTGTGATGTTGTCGTCGAGAATTTAATGATTATCTGGTTACATATTCCTCTGCTGTCGATATGTGGCGGTAAATACTGACTTATGTGGACATATGATGGACTGAATCCCATGCATGGGAAGGAGAATGTGGAATCTGCACCTGCTTCAAATTCAAATATTTGATTAGAGTTGTTAACAGAAAAGCAGTGAACTTTTTGCATCTTTATTCTCTTCTGTAAATAAAGAATTCTTCCGTTTGAATGGGAAACTCAGGCTTTAGAAATATTGTGATATACACCTACCCACCTATAAGAGAGAGTGTAGTTACAAGAGCATTAACATATAAGATTTAAAGTTTCTATTTGAAACGAGAAAATCATTTCTTATTACATACATGGAGTGTAGACTTTTAATATCTAAACACTTTCTTTCTGGGTAAAGTCGAAATAAATCAATTGTTATATTCGCTTACTATAGTTGAGACGAATAGGGCGTTTCCATATTTAACATATTCGCAATAATTGATGTAATATGTAATATATTCGTATTTACTATTATATTATATAGTTCGACTTAATTAATCAATAAATTAAAGTGGACTGATTATGCAGCATTTATTATATAGGTACCTAAGTGGAACTTAAAACTTATGTTTATCTTTTAAACTTCTTCACGAATCGTATTATTTTTTATGAAAATTAGTAGTCTTTTTAAAAACGGGAATAAAAACACAAAAACTGTAAAATAAAGTAGTGAGAATTTTTTTTTATATTTTCCAAAAATACAAATTGTCAGTCAAACTTCTTCCTGAATTGTGAAAGCTTTTAATCAGCTACTGAAATTCACGAAGTGGCGCCTCAATTTTTCGCACATTTTGCTTGCCAAGTATTCCTGAGAAGGAGGAATACTTAACTGTTTCACAAAAAGTCTACACTTCGTGGACTTACTTCCCTTATTTTGCCTATGTCCTATGTGACAACCATACGCACGGGTAAGTAGGTAGGTGCATCACTGTAGCCCCTTAGTATTCGACAGTAGCATAGTATAGCCCCCTATAGTATTCGACAGTAGCTGTATTGTGTTCATCCGACCGAGTTGTTGTTATGAGATAATTGACAATACACGTTGTATCTGTTCTGTATGGCAATACTTGTATGTTTTCGGCATTATATAGTGAACTATAGACACACTAATTAAAACTGTTTGAAACAAGTAATGGACAATAATTATAATGCATAGATCTCACATTACTAGCTATTTTGATAAAGCTTAATAAAAGCTGCATGTACACCAGATTCCTCAAATCAGTGTATTCGGGTATACATTGAATTTTATACAAAGAGAAAAGTTTCTATTCACTAAAATAAATTTCTTTCCAAAACAATAAAATTTCTCTTTTCAAACGAAATTATTTAAAAAAGGTATACTTTTGTTTTTGTTTAAAACGATAGAAAAATCAATGAAGCAGAATGATATTAACGGTGAATAGCGAATATTAAATGCCTACAATGTAACTTAGCCAACTTAAAATGGGAGGTTTAAATTGATTTATTGAAGATATATTTGTAGATTATTTATAATATAGTAAGAATGGCCTGAGTTGCAACGCTATTAATATTGTTTAAAGTTGGGTTTTATTCATTATTCCACTCGTTAAAAATCCAAAACTTCATAAATGTTATTATACAAATTGTCTATAGTTTATACTTAACATATAGATTTAATACTACTTATGCCCAACATCTTACTATCAGTAGTATATAAAAAAATTGATGTGAATTTTTATCAATTTGAACAGCCATATTTGCAGCACATAATTTGCCCAATTTAGGCATTCTATTTTATTGAATCAAGTCAAAGTGTTGAGCAACAATTTGCCTATCTCCGTTACAAATTAGTGCATTATAATACAATTTAATGTAATTTTTTTATTGACAGGTCTTATTAATTATTAGCTCATGTTAGGTTTTATTGTATAAATGTTTATTTATCATTTATTTTTACGTCATTATCCTACAAAATTAGAAGGCCTGCTTCTGACTTGTCAATAACCGAAGAATATAAAGAAACGTAAAGAAACGCATTTCAAAAATTATATCTGCACTTTTGTTCGTATCATCCCATATCACCATAAAATTAGTCTCGCTCAAAGATTACTTCTTCGCGCTTTTTGTATATGAAGTGATGAATTCTTAGATTCGGAAATTAAACATATTTTTAAATCACGAAGTTCATACATTTATCCAAATTTAATTTTTAATAAAGCTTTGATCCGTGCGTCTAAATTATTTAAATCATAAATGAAATATAAATATTGTTTCTTATGTTGCCATCTTAAATTCTGCCATTAATACATAATTCCTTGTAAAGATTGTGGTAAATTTTACAGTTGTGAGAATGGTCCTGACCTATCCACCCATATTAATAACACAAATTAGCTTTTGTAAATTGTAATCTCAATAACGCTCTAATCTTGCTGTCCATTCACTTTTAATTGTAACCATGACATTGACTTTATTTTATTTTATCCTCCATTTTATATAATTGTAATAATCTTAAAGTTAGCGTGTTCTTAATTGACTATGATTATGATGTAATTAATGGTAGATTAAAAATTGTTTACTATTTTATTTAATAAATTTATTTGAAAAAAAATTAAGTTGCGGTTCTTTTATTTAAATCTAATTTCGTTTTGCTATATGTCTTATATTAAGAGTTTCATTTTAATATAACATTCAAAGTGAAATATGTAAGGTCTACACTGCCTCACTCAAATGATCTCTCACTCTGTCTTGGTGTACAATCTTTATACATGCAAGCATTTTCCAATACACGATGATGACATATTAGTTGCGCTGACATATTAATATGATATAAATTGATGTAAGTGAATAATGGCTGTCTACCTAAATAGACAAGTATTTGATTGATAGAAGAGTGAATAATTTTAAGAAGAAAAACAGCACAGCACTCGAATTTCATCATAATTTAAATTGTTGATATTACAATCGTATATGTACATATTGTGTTTGCTGATATTATACGTTATACTCAAATGACTCGGCAGTCTACATATTATATAGTCAATACTTTGCTATCGTATTTTAACAGCAGGGGAGAAAAATATTATTGAGTCGATTTATATGCAATTCGATAAGTTCAGAGATGTTCATAAAAATTCGTGCGGCCCCAAACTTGACATATTCTTTGATAATTAAAATTATATATCATTGCTCATTTATATACACGTTTATATATATAACGTATATATAACGTTTACATTTATTATGTAAACGTGTGTTTGTAAAAATTTGAATGCATGCACTTTTCTAGAGATATGGGTAATGTATGGTATGTACATTTAAAAAGTCGACTGTTTAATACATTACCCATATTTTTTATAAATCCTAACTTTATAACACACATAAAAAGTATGCATAATTCTTTTCTACGCTTAATTATTTATTCCTGTACGGTTAAATTGTCCATTAAATGTTAATGTGCTACAGGATGTTGTATTTATTCGTAGGTATCACACCGTATTATCTATTTTATAAGACTTGCTATTTATTACACAAAAATACAGAAATTATTTTTTCCTTAAATGTTTCAAAGTTTATTTAAGATATTTATAGGAATTTTTAGTTACATTATAATGATAATATTATTATTATAATAATTATTATGATAATAATATCTGTCTCTTTCATTCACGGAATAAGTTTCATATAACATTTATTTAGAAATTTTTATAGTTTTACATATTGCCTTTTCAAAGCTATTTAGAATGTTTTAATTATGGAAATATATGTTGTATACATTAAACGCATACTGTACGTTAACATTTATATAAATAAAAAAAGTATAAAATAATATTACTTATTTAAAAGATTCATAGTATGAACAATCTTAGAATTGATGCAATGAAATGCTACTATTTATTTTATATTTTTTGAACAAAATATAAAAATAATTTAAGTGCGCTTACGTAAATATAACTATTTATATAAATTACAACATTATTCTACAATTACCTACATTTATCCACCACCCATTGTATACGTATCAGTACATAAAATGTTATGTTCTTATCAACTCTGTAAACAGTTTATACCCACATCATACAAAAACTACAATATCTATAGTTCCATAAAATCATTTAATTGAAATATTTGAATACTCGGAAACCAAATAGTCACATCAAATGCAACGCAGCATTTGGATGCGATTAACTCTGCTGCCTTAAATCCTTATTTGATTACACAGTTAAAACACAGCGTTTAATTAACTTAGATTTAGCTAGGAAAACCTATAACTAATATATATAGAAAGAATGTTTTTTATGTGTAATTTATAAATTCAGACTACTTTAAACTTGTAAATTTAAAATCTCAGGCTGTTCAATCTGAGCTAAATCTAATTATTTTATTATATATAATAGGTAAAAGAGAATTTACGATTAATACCGAAAAAGATGGAAGATATTAAACCTGTGAACTATCTTTAGAATTAAAGTATTACTAAATATTTTAATATCGCAAACATTTAGTTGAGATTGTAATTGCATTCCTTACATTATTGATTATTCATCTCTAGTCATCATCTAAAGCTAAGTCATTAATACTTATTTTTATCTGGAATACAATTTAAATTTTACCTGTATAAATAAATACTATTACGTAAGGGAAGACAATTATAGGATGTTTAAGATATAAAAAAATCATTAAGTATATAATGCCATAAAAATAGAAGAAACGATTATTGGAAGCGTATCCCTATATACCTAAACATTTATTAATACGATTTTTTCTTATATTTATTGTTATTATTAAACTTTCTTGTTTTATTATTTTATTTATTTTGAAAATAAACAGAGATTTCTTGATTTTTATCTTATTTAGTGTGTATTTTCTGTTACAATGATTTGTTTAGTATATAATAACATGTATATGTGTGTGAAATCTAAATAATATATACAATATACAAAACATTTTAAAACTATATACAAGTAATCATAAATAAATGTAATTTTTTATAAAGCTATAAATATGTTATTATTTTTATTGTTATTTTTTATTTAAATTTAATTTTTTAGCAAAGTCAGCTCCATCGAAGATATAAATATAAATAAAATAGTTTATTCTATGTGACAGAAAAGATATATAAAATTATTATGCTGTATTTATTTGTCAAAATATGTTATTGCAGTTATATTTGCAATATATATACATATGTATATAGAATACCTTTCTACGAACCAATAACGTTGTGTCTTGTTTTATAGATAGTTACTTTTTAGACAATAAATCACAGGAGCAAACAAATTATTGGAACATATTTTTTTAATTGTATGATTTATAATATTCATTTAATTCTGAAAAACACAAGCCAAATTATTATTCAAATATAAATTTCACAAAATTACAAAAATAGGAAAAACTTTTATTATAATAGTTTTATTTAGTGTTGCAAAATATAAATTAGAAGGATGAAAACGTTAATTACCTGCATTTTACAAACATGAATATTATTTTTTAATTGTAGACGTGCAAAACTGTTGTAGTTAATTGGGGTATTTGTTGGAATTAGTTGATTTAGAAACTGACTTTTTCGTAATCATGGAAACACAGTTAATAAATGAAAAATATGATTAAATATGAAAAAACATGACATATGCAAAAAATATAATAATAATAATAATAAGAGAACATAATGATATTATTGGAATTATATGTTAGCTTGGCATTTCTTTTTTAATCTCTGCATTTGTGTAAGAAGCAATTTTTCATCAACCTGATTATCAAAAATCAAACCACCATACCGAGTTCTCTGTGTTACTGATTTTGGTAAGGCCAAGAGTGATTCCATTAGAGAAACATTAAACTTGTTCAATTGTTTGCTATGCTCGAGATTAAGGCAATTTATAAAGACAAACCATATAACCATAACAAGGGAGTTAGGGCCGAGCAACAGACTAGTGGATACCAAGTTAGCTTGAAAATTGTTGTCTGTGTCATCAATCAAAGTTGCTACCACTAAAATATGTATGACCGACACTGATGACCAATATAAGGGCGCTCTCTTCTGACAGAAACTGACACTGATGACCAATATATGGGCGCTCTCTTCTGACAGAAACTGACACTGATGACCAATATATGGGCGCTCTCTTCTGACAGAAACTGACACTAATGACCAATATATGGGCGCTCTCTTCTGACAGAAACTGACACTGATGATCAATATAAAATTTCCAAATTCTAATCTATTTCGATTAGGGCTCCGTGAAAAACTCATACTTCGATTAAATCTGTAGCTGACTGAATCTATATTTTAATTGTTTCTCTTTTATTTGATGATACCTATTCAATAAAATGCAATTGATTTTACAATACTAACAGATATATATCATGGATCATACTGATTTTAGGCCTTAGAGATTTTATCAACAATTTAGTATCGACTATCCTGTTCAAAGAACTTTTCACGAAGACCTCGATGTAGATAAGCTTATTTATATGTGATTAACTTACTTTAAATTAATGAATGCTACCTGTTTTTCTTGTGCAAAATATCAAAAGTGAACAAAATATCAGAAATAGTAATAGTCATGTTTATATATAAAATCTGTGTAGTAAGTAGAATTTGACAGATTTTTTTTGTTTTCTCGTTTTATCCAGAGTCTATTTTTTGATAAAAACAATTCATACTTTTTACATACTCAAATTGAGACATAAATTTGTCATTAAAACTACTACATTGCATTTAGTATTTGTAACTGCCTTTGCTCGGTGAAGCATTGATCAACGTGCTCCGACTATAAAGACATGATTAGCCAGACCTAGATACATGCATGTAACAGGGAATTGTGTTTGCATAGCTGTAATATCCTTTACTTTAATTTTACCCCTACATTATGTGTATACCTACTTACATGTGCATTTGCATAGATGTTATTAAATCATAGAACTAGGCTATTATATTGCATATATTGTTGAATTCATATTTCGTTTCCGAAATATCTTGCACAAATATTTATATGGATTTAAATGAAAACATATTTATCCACTGATATGTAGGCCTACATATAAGGCGTTTTATGTTTCAAAGAATCAGAATTTTCTCTTCCTTCAGTATAGATATTTGTGAAATGATCTATTTTTTATTTTACGTGCATTAACGTGTGCGCGTTAATATGATTACAAATTTTCGAGTGACTAAATTTCCTTCGTGTGACAAATATCGGCGTATACGCTTGCTGGACAATCAATAATTCGGTACACTTAAAATGAAATAAACCTAAATATATGTAAGATATGTAAATATTATTAATCTGCAATCTGTGATTGTTTCATTAGACAAGGATAAAGAATATCATTTTGCATTTTTGAATCCATTCTAATATATATACGTAGAATAATAGTTTGCTCGACAACATTCAAAATTGTTTGAATGTGATTCAGAATATTATTTAATATCCTAAGACAAAGGTATGTGACCTTGCCATACTCTGACACCACTGTCTTTAATAGTTATCTAACAAGGTTATCATATGCTGTTGTTATTCTTTACATTTGACTAATTAAGCATATTTGTTTACAGAATACCCTCCTCAACTGTGCACGGACAATGATAGATACATAACAGTTCGGAAGAGTAATATCTGTTTATAAGAATATTCTAATGACTACCTAGTTTTACAAATAAGGCGTTTTGTATTAAAATATTTTCATTTATAAAATGTAATGCCTTATTTTTAGGCTCAACAAAACAAATAATAAATATTTATCTACTAAGAGTAATTGGAAATTCACCTCACACGGCTTATCTAGAAGTGACGTCATCATCCATGAAAGTAAATGGCAACAACAGAGTCAGTATAATTGGAGCAGAAAAGGCAAATGATACAATCTGTACTCGTACAAGGTTAAAATTAGCATTTTTAAACCTGAATTTTTATATACCAGAAAACTGTGTATCGTGTTGCTATCATGATTCTATAACAAAGATAGTTGATGGCATTAATTAATAAAGCACTTAACTATACTTTGATTATATTGTGTCTGCTCCTAACAAGATACATATTTAGGCATAGAATTTTCAAGCTTGTTAAAATTTTGTTTAAAAAATATATGACAACCGTATTGTTGCTTCATTCGGAAAAGTATATATACATTTAATAAGCTGTATTTCCACCGATCATAAATATCTAATTCATCATTGTATTTATTTTCAGTTAATTAATTAATTGAACACCTATTTTTTATGATTTGCTTAACATAAGTAATATATTATTATAATAATTACAGACATGAATGTGTTAAACGCAATATACCAGCTAAACCCAGGAGTAGGTTGTCCGGATTTAAACCTGCAATCTCTGGATTGACAAGCAGTCGTGCTATCCATTGGACCATCACTCCTTAAAAGTATTATAGCGTGGTAAAGCTTATCTTTCATATTCGTGTAGGACTCACTGGATTGCAAGCCCCACTACACTGTCTGTTGATATAAGCTTCTCCCCTCAAACTCCCGACACTACTTAGCGAACAACCATTATGGTAGTAATATATATATATGTTTAATGTCCACATACGTGTGAGAACATGAAACATACATATATATATTGTGAATGAAAGGATTATATGGTAACACGATTCATAATTATTTTGGTGGATAAAATATATATATAAAGCGATAAAAAAAACACTTTTTCGCTTTCTTAATCTATTTCTACGAACTATTATACGCAGTTTGTATTTATTTCCCCAAAATTGAGCACAAAGATCAAGATTAAAAATACCCATATTAACCTTGTATTATTGATAGTATAATTTGTCTTTTGCCCTGGTGAAGATGTTACTTTTAGATAAGCTGTGTTACATAAAATACCATTTATTTGGCTTGATTTGTTTGTAAATGACAAAGATTAAATGGTACGTGTGTTGTCATTCGAATGGTATATGACACTTTTCAGGAACATCAGTGGGGGAGTAATTAAACAGATAATCTCAATGCAATCTCAAACATAAGTGAATACATTTAACATTACGAAAGGAAAAATATAAATTCGTGATTTTATACTACTAACATATATTACTAGCAGTAGATACTGGGAGAGCTGGACAGCACTGTTTCGACCTAGTTAGCTGGTCTCATCAGCAGCCTACACCCTTCGTACTTTTGTACAGTGCAAGTGCAGCATACCTCCAATTTAATAGCAAGTGAAGCTTAAAGACCACGTTTTCATACTACCCTAAAGACGATGCTACCCTAAAGACGATGCCACCCTAAAGACGATGCCACCCTAAAGACGATGCTACCCTAAAGACGATGCTACCCTAAAGACGATGCTACCCTAAAGACGAAACAAACTATAATCAATTTGGACTCGCAGTTAATTACATAGAAGCCGGTACCGCGCCGCTCTGGTTCAGTACGAGGGGCTGTGTGGGCTGCTGAAGAGTTCCAATAAGGTCAAAACAGTGCTGTTCCGTTCTCTTTGTACTGTTAGTCAGTAATTAACCATTTTTATCATTTATAATGATATAGATGATGTCAACAAATGTATTATTAATAGATAAAATTATCAACTTTATTTTATATTAAAATATATATTATTTTCTGATAAAAATGTTTTCCTAATCAATATTATATTTATTACTCCCCTTTGGGTTAGAAAACTAATTTCACTGAGAAAACTACTGTTTTTCAATTATACGTACAATAAAAGAAAAACATTCGTTCAATATATTTATTATCTTTCAAAGGTTGTCTGCTTTGTCTACAAAATAATACCACCACACCTGATATAGGTACACAGCAGACTTTTCTATTTTTCATAATCAAAGATATGAATATAAGTCAAAAGAGGGTGTTTGTATCCAGTCACCGTTAATCACATCGGTTAAGTGAACTCTTTCGAACACGGTAAAATATGTTCTAGAAATAGAACAAAAAAAAATAGGATTATTACATTTGCAAATCATGCTTTATTGGTTTTATATTTACTTATAACCGCATGAAACATTAATTTAATGCAATAATTTCAAAAGAAAGATAGATTTAATTTGTTAAATAAAAGGCATTATTATCGTTTTATAAATGTCTTTTCAGATTTTAAGTGCACATCAATTAGGTATATACATATTCTAAAAAATATAGTCGCTAAGACGAAATATCATCTTTCCACAAGATTAAATTGCTATTGCTTACTATTAATTAAGTAATACAAAAATAGAAGAAAATGTTTCTTATGTGTGTTTCTCGCTAAAAATGGGTAAAATATTCATATTTTTGAGATCATGTTTGCAAATGTAATAACCCCTTAAAATGTTTACCTCTCTCCGCATTATCTATAAATAAATATGCTCACATATTATACACATACACTTTTAAACAAAGATAATTCAAATGCAGGTAATCAATATCTACTTTCATGCCTGGCTTAATTTTCACTCATATTGTCATCTTTTTAATTACATTTACAGATCCTGTGTCTTCTAACAATATTCCCCAACATGCTCATCTATACCAACTAGTCAAGTGCAGCAAACACAACTGAATCTTGATAACAAATATGAAGTATATATAGGTACTGTTATTAATGTAGGAAATAATATTTAATATACCTACGTACATAATGGTTTCAGAATACACTAGAGACTCATATTTCTGTACACTAATGTATGCTATTACTAACATATCGGTTACTCAGGTTGAGTTTGAAATCTCGTCATATTACATGATAGCAGTAATTGATTACTTAGGCAGAGGAGTATATAATCCGTAGGACTGCAACCTAATTGTATGGTAAAAAAGTAATTATACGTATGAATTTACGTACATTACAACAGTATTTTATACATAGTACCATGGAAACACATTCCAAACAGTCATGTAAACAAAGTTTGGAGAATGTAGTGCAAAAATATAGCAAAATTGTTTTCCAATAATAAAAATAAAAGATAATCATAAATGTTATACTTTAATTGAAGAATATATAGACTGAAAATCTCTTAATACGTTCTCTATTATAATATTATTTACTGACATTTAGTTAAAATAATTAATGCACGTCACGTATATATATAGTATATTCAAAATGGACATATTTTATAAAATCATACAAAAGTTACGTTACCTATTGTTTGGTATAATTATTTTTAACTGGAATGTTCAAACTTTATTTATGGACCTACTGAGTAGTAAACGGGTTTTCTTTACCCTTCAAACCGAAACTAAAACTCGTGACCAATTCAATTACCAGAATTGTAATATATAGATGACCTAATTTGAATCCGAGATAGGGCGGGGAATTTTCCCCATCCAGTTGAGTCCCCTTTCCGACATGCATTTTTGCCTGGATTTTTAAATGGAGCAACAATGTAAGCTTCAGTGAGTTTCCCCAAAATAACGTTTTACACTATGAGTGTTGGTCACGTGACTAGCGCTAAACGAGTGATCACGTGACCACGCCCCAAAAAACCTACTCGTCGAAAATTATGAGTAAAACATATTTTTATATATATAAAACGTATAGATTTCTCTAAATCGGTGATATTTTGATTCGATTTTTGATTGTTTTCGTGCAAAAATATTAATAAAAAATAATTTCGTTTTTTTTATAAAAATATTATAAATAATTTTTTATAAAAAAATGTGTCGTACGAATTTTTTAATTGAATATGTTAACAAGTTATTTGTTTAATTAATGTGAAATTTCAAAACTCGAATATATTAAGAAGTTTTAAAGTTATAGGGGAGACCTAATGAACCCCCCCCCCCCCGTGGGATATGAAAGTGTAAAAAGGTTAATAGGGGGTTAAACAGGGGATCAAACCCGTAACCGTCACAGTAGGTCAATCAACTAAGTCACTTCGTCACAAAGGACACTTGTCAATGGTGCTAAATTCAAATGAGTTCTCGAATATTGAAGGAATATGTCTTCTGTAAATGTTCTATATTAAACGCTTACAATTAAAATCTAGTTGTGGTCTTTATTTGTGAAACATGTCCTTCGCATACCTACCTAATATACTACGAAATAAAATTCTGTCATTTTAAGTTCTGCGACGTTAATCGAAGTTGAACATGCCCAGTTTGTTATTTAAAAGGTTAACTTTTCGCAAATAAATCACACTTTTCAGCTTTATTTTAGAAAACTTTCTCCGTAAGTTATCATTATATTTTCACTCCACTCTGTATGTAATCCTGATCGTCTAAGATGCATTGAACCGGTATTTTAGACCCATTCTGTGGAATATGATATTTATGATATGATATTATAGTAATAAGAATTCTACAGATATTATTCGCAACAATTTAAAAAATCAATTTTGATCATAATTCAATTAATTTAAATTAATATATATAGCGTGAATGACATATAAGTAATTTAAAAATCAAGAAATATTTTTAAATGTTTATTATTAGTTTTTTAATCAAAACAAAATGTAATAATTGAGGTAGATGTCCAAATAAAATTCAATTTTTCTTGCAATTTTATCGTCTACGAAATATTTGTTAATAACATATTCCCCACTTGACAATGACAACACTATTGTATTTTTTAAACAAATTCCTCAATGGTAATAAAACATTTTAGTTTAAAACTAAAAATTACAATTATATAAACTACCAAATAAAAATTAGTTCTATTTAAAAAAAAATTGCATCTCAATATGAAATATTAAAATTAAACTTTGCTGTAAGCATTAACATTAAAGTCATTCGTAAATGTATTTATAATTCTACCTTTTCATCTTATTGATTCACTTTCTTCAATCTATAATTTAGTCTATTAATAAAGAGGTAAACGTAAGAAAACTTACAGATAGCTATTGAGAGAAATTATACACAAGAAGACATTTTCCTTATTTATCTATTTTTCTATACAAAAGAAAATTTTATTTCAAACATGGCAAAAATTTTAATTCAGGATGAAAAATTTTACGATTCAATGTTTATATTTAACAGTACACCTATATATTATATATATATGTAGGTATATAAATCTCGCCTTTGTATGCAATTTATGTATGGTGTATAGGAATAACAATGTTAACATTTTAATACACAGCCTGCTCGTTGCGAAATCCTGTGCTTTGAGATAAAATGTAATAATGAATATCTATATCTATGTATTTATATATTTATATATTAACTTATTTTGTGTATCTCAATTCATTTTTAGCACACTACATGGCCGATATTGACCGATGTCGTAACATCATTTAATTTGCATTTTTGTATCTTTGTATCTAATGCATAATTATTAAAAGGTAAGTGAGGACAACTCAATTGTTATTATTACGTTGTCCGCGAAGGTAAGGTTTCCAAAAACGATCTTGATTATACAGAATGAATGAAGGATTTGACCATATAAAAATATATATAGGTATACTCTATAACTTAGATAGGAAGCCGCTAATCACCTCATATTATATTTCAATAGTAAACAAGACATAGGGGGCAAAATCAATAATTTCATCAAATGTACATTTAATAATTATTTTAAATGACGTAATCGAGATGGATGACGCAAAAATAAACGAGATAGATTTATCAAGCGGGCTTCAGTACTTTGCGGTGATTGGATAGTTTTATTTGCCACGATGTGATCCTGACAGCCATGCTGCCGATAGCTAAAAGTATGTTCATTTTGTCATTTAAACAGATACCTATATAATATATTATATCTATGGTCCTCACATATGGACGGTCTTATTTACCATGGTGCAAGCTCAGTGAATAATTAAAGCAATAATGTAAATTATTAAAGCTGTCATACTAAATTGGTTGTTATTATTACAAAAACAGGTAAATAGCTGTGTTGAATTCCAATTTGTATATTTCACCAACATAATAAACTCAATAAATTAGACCACCATTTTTACACGCAATATATATTGCGCCACTCCAGAGCCGCGCCTAAACTTTTTGGAGTAGGGTTGCAATCGATTTTCCAAATAGGTGCCAAAATAAATTAAGCGCTTTTTTCAGTTGGGGAATAGATTTTCCAATATAGGCGCCATATAATCATTCGGCGCGGGGGATTAACTGTCGAATTTCATTAATTGTTTCCACTTTTTATGAAATTAGTAACAGAGTATACAATTGAGTAATCATATATGTTTCACTTGTAGCAATATTTTAAAGCGTTCCATACCAGTAAAACTATTGATCTTCATTAAATGTGGCGGATGGACATATCACCGGTTGCTTAGGGCCTTTTTGAGTAGAAAAACGGTTAAAAAATGGCAACAAAAATATGTCGTTTTTTTAACAATAACGTTGAATTCCTTTGTTTACTATTTGTTGTAATTTGATTCATTTACACCTTGACCTACTTTTTAAAAATAAGTAGATATATATCTGTTTTTTACTCGTTATTTATATCAGATTGGTCAATATTTGTTTGTAAATACCCGCGGCATTTAAAATAAGTAATTTGACCCTGAATTAGAAGTTTACAATTGTGATTTGTTGTTTATTAAAATAACTTTGGAATATACTAAATACTTGCAGTGTCTTTTTTAAATACATTATTATACCACACACACAGACTTTTTACACTAGTCTTGTTTGTATTTCCATAATG
>JAYRBW010130290.1:0-16071 GCA_036023295.1 Invenusta paracnida
TTATACAAATAAAATAGTGTTATGAATATGATAAATCTTTATAATAAATAGCCGGCGTATATACAATAAAAGATTTAGTCAATAATAATAATATTTATAATCATGTATTTTCCATCAAATTAAAAACCAAAACCAAAAAAATCACACCCTACATGGGTATCGAACCAGGTACCCCAGGACTACCAGCCAACGCTCATACCTCTTATACACCACAAGCATTTATGAGCTAGGCATACAATCCGATAAAGGTGGAGAGGGGGGGGGGTGTCTCAGTTAAAGCGTGTGCACGCATGGAGGGGGGGGGGTCCAAAAAAGCCCCAAAAAGTGCGTGCGCACTATATGGATGCCCCCTTAGACAAACACACTGATGCCCTTCGCAAGACTATTGTTAACCAAACGGAAGTAATCGATAGTCTTAAACGCACTTCTGTTAAACAAGCAATGGATATAAGGCTATCGTTTAGAGGCCAACGAGAGAAAGGAATTCGTCATAATTACAGGCATTTCTGAAGAGGATAGTGAAGCCGGACTGGTTAGTTACCTGCAAAGAGTAAAAGTCGAGCCTGATACTAGATTCAAACCAATTATACTTGGTAACAGAGTTGGTGATCATCCACGCCCAATCAAGCTGAAATTTAATCTCAAAAAGAAAAACTTACTGCTACATATATAAAATCTTCGTGACCACATATATCATTGATATTAGGTCACGTTTACTAACTTTTCATGCGCTACAAAATGTGACATAGCGCTAACAAATATCTTCATGTATTTTAATATGAGGTTTACTGTTATTACCGACCTTGGCTACTGCAGCTAAAATGAAATATCAAGAAAAATGATAACAGTTAGTGTATTGATTTTTCTAGCTACACGTTTCTATTTTAGAATAAAAGGTACCTGGATAGACGTGTGATAGTATAAGGAGTGGAAGAGATAACAATCTAGTGTCTACGTGCATTGATATGGATATCGGTTTTGAGTCTTACTCATCTTGTTACATTGATAATGTAAAATCTTTGGAGGTAGAAAAATAAGTCTCTGGCACAATAAGTGTACCTACTTGTACTGACTATAATCAATCTCAATATAATTCATCGTAATTCTATTGGCTCTATACAACTGCAATCATTTATGTTGCTGTCTGTCTAAATACTACGTGGATTATATAAATATGCTTATTTGTAACAACTCTTATTATTACAACAGTTAGTTATGTGAAATGGCACGTATTTTGGAAATATTTTGGAAAGAGTGACAAATAATTTTGAAGATGATTCCAGTGGAAGTGAAGAAGATGTTGTGATTGAAGAGACAGAGGGTGAGAGTTCTGATGAGGATGTTATTGGTGTTCAGGTAGAAGCACAGTATGTTGGACGAAATAGCAGGCGATGCACAACTGTAGAACAAAAGCAGCGTGGTAGGAGGGGGCGGGAGAATGTTGTCAGAAAAATAATGCGCCAATCGTTCAAACAGCAACAATTGACGAAGCTTTCAGTAATTTCCTGACTCATGACAAGAAGGCAGTCATCATCCAAGAGAGCAACAGAAAGGCGCATTGTACTATAGAGGCTAGAAAACTGCCTGAAACTGTGAGAAACAGTTGGTATGACGTCACTGATGAAGAATTTCTTGGATACATTGGAATCTGAGTTCTGATGGGTGTCGTTAGGCAAAAAGGAGTGTACATACGCGACCTGTGGAGTGATGAACTGGTCATCAATCTTTACAAAGCAACTATGTCAACAGGATAAACTGGCTGCATGCAGAGACATCTGGGAGATGTTCCTACAACGCTGTAGACAATCGTTCACTGTTTCTAACCTAGTTTGCATTGACGAACAAATTATACCCACCCGTGTTCCCTGTATATGCCGTTTTGCACGCTTTGTATATACACGCTTTGATAAGTATGGCATCAAAATCTAAGCTGCAACTTGCTCTCGTTTGCAAAACATTTTACAACGCAGAGGTGTGTACCTTTTCAAACGTGCAGGGGGCCAAGCAGAAGTTGGCCAAGACAAACGTGTCGTCCTTCAGCTAACACAACCTCTTCATGACAGTGGGAGGAATGTCACCACTGACTAGTTTTTTTACATCTGTTCCCCTCACCCACAACCTGACCCTTCTTGACACTATCAACAAGGTGAAGCTTGACATATCAATAACACTATTTGACGGTCGCCGTGAGCAGTATGACTCTGTGACCATGTGACCACTATTCGTACATGTAGTGAACATTCTACGATTGTGTGCCAGAACTGTGCATTCTAATATTTTAATTATTGCATATTTATATTAACATTACCTTTTATTTATATATGTATATCTACCTATGTATATCATGTCCACATATAATAATAGATATGTCTATTTTTTTACTAATACATAAACATAAAAGTTGTTGTAATTGGTTTATCGCGTATTCTTATTATCGTAGATGATAAATAGAATAGTAATTCTCCTGAACTAAAAGAAAATTTAATAGTATATTTAATTAGGTTTAAAAATATATAAATGGCATATGGTCGCCCCAGCCAAAGGTCGGTATTAACGGTTCATATATAGAAGATCGGAGTTTTAGAAAATATAATTTTTTAGTGCACCTAACTGGTGCATTGCGCATGGTATGTTCCGGGATTTTTTTTCTTTGGTACGATTTAAGTTCAATACTATAATCTTACGAAATATTATAGAAACTTGAATTACGCACGTATTTTTTTCAAGAAAATTCAAATTTGGAACTTAAAACGCCCGTTTTATTAAATACCTTTTTAGCCGTATTTAGGCTGTACTCGACTGTTGGTAGAGGTGTATGTGAGTAGAGGCAAATGGTGCAAGTCACGTGACTGTGCAGAGCTCAACTTTTCTAATATATAAAATGTATTATTGTTCAAATTGAATTACACCTAGAAGTGTCTTGACGGTGTTAGACTATAAAATTTCGACTAAAACAGGAAATTTATCTTTATTTATGAGTCATATCATTTACAGATAATAATCCACTGATATATGTCATTTGAAGAGGTGACGCAAAAGGCTTAGCATTGTTATTAGCTATGACATAGACCAGATTAATAATATGGCTTTGCCCGTAAAATAAGTGCACATATGAATAAGAATTTACTGTTATTTATTTAGAAAATTTTAACAATTATACAAAGTTTGCAAACTTAAATAATTTTGATGCCGGGAATGTTGCCGTCATTTAAGTCAATTTTTAAAATCGTGATGACAATAATTATATGCTTATATAAAATTGAAAATCTAAATTTTTAATTGATATGTAAAAATATTTTATATCTGCTTTTTAAGATTATTTTCAGAGTGCTTTACACCTGAAATGAGACCTACTCGGTCTACATTATTATGACAAGCTAACATAGAGATTTACATATATACATATTATGTACATGAATTGAGCTTGTTTATAAATTGTTCAAGATATTCACAAGCACATGAAAAATATATTTTCAACACATGCTAGTCTTAATATTTATAAATAAAATATGTACTTTTTATAGTTATACTGAAAGCTCTAAAATAGGTAGATTATATAAAAAATACGAAAAAACAATATCATATACATTCGCTTGTGTGCAAGATTATATACTATAATAATAACTACGTATATACATATGTATATCATGCAGCAATTTCAAATTATCAATTTGAAGGATAATAAAACAAGGAATACTAAACCTTATGGTATACCCCCATTTTTCGAGAATTTTAATAAAAAAATTGTACACTATATGCAATATTGCTGTTTTATGTACAATAATTAAAATTAAATTATAACCTTAAAAAGTTCTGAAGAACTTATGTGCAAAACCATGCATGAAAAATGACTTACCCGTAATTAGCAAAAAATAATTTCATGAAAAACTCAATTAACCAATTTAAAAAAAGCTTGAGGTCTAAAAAGTTTAATATTAAAATATATTATAATATTGTTGCACTGGATTCCAAATAAATAGATGTAAATCATGAGCTTTTACTATGTTCAATATTAAGAAGTTACACATAGAATGCATATAAAGAAATCAACAATTTATTATAAAATAATTATAAAATGTTGTGATATGAAATCTTTATTGTATTTTGAGTTTATTACACAGTATAGAACACTATGATTTATAAACTTTAAAAGTCATGGGGTTACCAATAAATTGATTGTGAGGTAACAATAAAGCTGAATACAAAATGGCTTAATGTATAGTAAAAATGTACCTAAAGTAAAATGTAAATGGTTTTGGTCAGTTGTAAGTAAACGCTTATCTATAAACATAACTAGTATTGGTTTCAAAATAACTAATGGATTGTTTAGCTGTAAGTAAACGGTTATCTAGACTAAAAACATACTATATATACATGTAATACTTACTTGAAGTTGGTAGTGGAAGTTGCTTCGCTAAAATAGAAAAATATAACACACCTTTAAATAACAATATGAATAATGCGCAGATATTATATTCATCACATAAAGATTATAATAATGTATAGAAAGAAAGTTGACAATAAGTATAATAAACAAATTAGTGTTTTATTCAGTTCTATGGTAAATATGAAATACATCTATGTACATTCATATTTATCGCACAATAAATTCTACGGTAGACATTCTACTAAACAACATTTACCTAGTGTCAGTCTTGATATTATAAAACAAAAAATAATATTCTAAAAAAATACTAATTGTTCAGAACTCACAATATGTTAAACTCAATAAATTTATTAATTATTAACTCAATTTGTTAAACTTAATCAATTTTAATGCTACGATCTCGATGCTTTAAGTTAAGGCAGGACCGGGTACAATATATTATATTTTCTATACAAACTGGACTATTTATAACAGCCACTATTGATGTTTTTCATTGATGAAAGTAAGACAATTTATGTGGCCTGTGGTAAGCCGATAATTTAAAACTGACAGTTTAGATAATAAACTATTTTATAGTCGTCGATGTCTAATTCTGAAGGAAATTTGGGCCTTGATGATGCAATCATCAAATCCGGAAAGACACAGATATTATAAGTGCAGGAAATGGGGCCGTCATGTCAATAGATATAATATTATATAAACTCGATATGTATCTCCACCTCAGGCAAATTAAAAATAAAATTCAACCAAATGAAAAAAATGTCCAAGAAACTTAGAAGAAATTTTAATCGATTGAAATAAATTAAAATAATAACTAAGCATTCTAAACATTAACCAAAGAATTTAAAATATTCTACATGCGAATTAAAATTAAATATCAATTATTTCTAAAGTAGATACATTTTAAAATTATTCATAACACAGAAGTACCTCAACTATATATTTAACACTATACAATAAGATGGCAGAAATACAAAAAAAGTAAGCGGGAAGTAGGCATGGGCAATATTATGCGCAAACAGATGGAACGTGGCGTCGTGTTGTTACTGCGGTTCTAACTGACTTACATGGTTCTATTATTTTAAGAAAAGTACACTTGATATTAGTATAAATATTACTTATCCCATACTTCCATTGTTAGTAAATTTGACCTATTTAACGACATTTATAATTAATAGTACATATTATAATTTATATGAATCGGTATCAATGGCTTTACTTATAAGCCATCATCAGGTAATGTAATAAATCACAGAAAATAATATATACAATTATTAGAAACATTATAATAAAAGTATAAAGCAATGTTTAGTATTCCTGACAATTTATTCAATTAATTTTAATTACACAGCGAAAGCTAAACCTCAATTCGTAAATTGATACATTCAAAAATTATGTTATAATAACACTCAGTAATCTTCAATACTTTGTACTTTGATTGTAAATAATTTTGTTTGTTTTTTCGTTATTAATATTATTTATGGTTTAAGCAAAATCGAAAAAATGCATGTGAAAATTTCACTTTCTTTATAATTTCGTTTTTAAATCTTGTGAAGTTAGTTAGTTTTATATTTATAAACATTTTAATTAGCATGGAGAATATATTTAAAATTACTTTGATATTGTTTTAAAATGCTTAGATAATATTTAAAGTTGGTTGAATTTATTTCAATCGATTATAATTTCTTTTAAATTGTCCGGAAAATATTTTAATTTGCCTTAAAAAGGTGTTGAGTTATAAATCGTACATATTAATCACTTTTTATGTAAGCCATTTCCTTATTATAGCATGAAACAGAAAATATTTGATAGGTATATACAATTAAAATAAGTAATGTAGCGGATTATTATTAACAAAATCTATGTACGAATAAAAGTTTATAAAAGTTTAAAACAGATATTAATGGAAAGTACAATTAACAAACAGAGCTTAATGAGTTTTTTTGACCGAATACAAAGTTATAAAAGTTGCTACATTGTTATACTCAATGCAATAAACACAATGCTCTTGTAATGCCATGCCTTGTTCCGTCATAAAGATGCCACATAGTAATATTTAACAAGGATAGACAAGGTCATCTATTTAATTAAAACTACGAATATAAGTAATTCAATGAAACATTTACAGTTAAAAATATCGAATATATTTATTGGACTGTTGGTTTGTATGGCAGGCAACCCTTGCAATAATATAATTCAAAGAATGTCTGACGAAAGAAAGACATTTTGCAAAAAAAAGAAAAATGCCCTTGAAGACATGTACGGTTTATTTACTTTAAATAACCGTGACTAAATTAAAGTGATTTAACCAACCAATGGTTCAAGCAAAACAAGCATGTATATTATTGGAGATTTTCAGATAAAATTAACAACAAAAGTGTATGAAGCTTTTAATGGTAAATAATTTTATAATATGTAATCTAAAAATTTAAAAGCATGCATGAATTTATCTTATTATTTATAACATACGATGTAAGTATGTATGTATTGAGTAAATGGAGCTATTTACACACTAATTACGACAATATGTTCTATATACAAATGTGGAAAAGTTTCGCGTATTCTTATTGAAATAAGTCTAATTCTTCACTTTTACAACAAATGTTGAAAAATGAAGTACTTAATATATTATAAAATTGATTAGTACAGTTGGTAGAAAAGACTTTAAGCTATATTATACTTGTATTAACATTTATTTACATAGTCTTATTTACTAATTTTTTATTATATAAAAACTATTTACTGAAGAATTTTTAGTAATGTTTGGTGTGTAGTGGAGGTAGGAGATAACACTTTTGCACTGTAGTACATAATATGCAATTATTATACCATATTTACTGTGAATATTTGTTTTGAATCTATTATTTGATAAAATCAGCATATTCTGATAATGTAAAGTACAATAGGGTTCACATTTATTCTCGTTATTTTATTTTTAACAATGAATGTTTAGAAAATATTAAATATGTATATAATATTTATCAAAATATGTATAAAATAAAGCATGTCTATGATAATATGTAACTACATATCAATATTAAAAAAAATAGAATTATCAACTACAGTAAAACTTAAATGTATAATGTTTCAAATTTAATATAACAATTTAAAAAATAACACACAAAACTAATTTAACATAATAATAATATAGAAAGTAAATAATTAACTTACGAGTTTCCGATAAATCACATTGAATTTTTCTTGACGTAGTTCGTACAGGCTTTTCTTGGGATTTCATTGTTTCTAAATAATAATAAAAAATTAAGAATCCTAAAAAATACTCTATCTATAAGTAATATTTAAAACTACGCAAAATTTCTTTAAAGTTAAATACAATGCGGAATCACAAAAAATAATTGAAATCATTGAACCAGTTTGACAAAAAACTAACAGTACCAAGACATTTAAAGAAATGCATAATGCATTACTCCTTTCAAATTGCCATCAATAACGCAATGGAGGGTATTTGAGTAAATGACTATAAAAATATATAAAATGGAACCGTTTCATTGGTGAAATAAAGTAATGTTTTGATTTATATGAATAGTGTAACGAATTTGTTTACGGTTTGAGCGTTTTGAGTGAAGCTATTTAAAAATGTTATCAGAAGAATTTGATCTATTAAAATCAGTGAGGATCTAATCACTTGTTTGGAGTCAAATCAATTGATTTTAAATTTCTGTTAAAATAACATTATAATGCCTAAATCTTTGTAGTAAATACTTAATTGATTTTTTTGAAATATAACGATTGAACATAGTGTATTTCATTTTCTATAAATAGGTCTCCTTTTTATTGTTGATGACCAGAATGGATTGTACAAGAAGATATATTTTTTAACTTTAGGTTTAGCGCCCTAAAAACCTGACGTTAGACAACTAATTATTGTTACACTTGATAATTAGTTTATCTAGCGTAACACTAGAAAATATTAGTCATCGTTGCATCTGTAAAATCGCTTTACAAGTTCTCAATTAATTCAAACTGATCAAATTTTAAACATATAGTTAATTTTAAAATAATCCAATTATAGCAGGGATGATCATATATTTATTGAGTTTCAAATACTTATTTACATACCCTCTGTAACGGATTTCTGGTCTCTATCAATTGATTGAGCAGCTGAAATTGTTTTAAACAGAATATATGTAATAACAATATACATATATATAATATGCATTGAAAAATGTATCATACAGCATTTGATTCCTAGAATGGTTCTGAATTTAATATATTTATTTGGTCCAAAGTCTCCTTATAAAACATGAATCTATAAATAGTTAGCTTTAAATATAAAAATAGCTAATAAATATAACAGTTATAATATAAAATTATCTAGAGTTCATGACTGATGTCAAGTTAAATGGTTTAGGACGATATCCTTTGAGAAAATATATATTTTACATAATCTGTTAAAAATATATATAATTTAAAAATAGCGAAACAAAAAAATAGGAACATTTCCTGCATATTGTATATAATTATTCGTATATATAACAATGAAAGGAAATATGTAAAATATCTATAAAAGTAACTATGTTACCACCTTTATATTTATGTATAAAAGTAAAAAATACTAACATGTCTGTCGATGAATCCCTTGAAAGTCCTTTAACTTCGAGTCAACATTAAGATAGGACTGGTTAAATTTTTGAACTGCTACAAATTGTGGCACTTCCACTTTGTCACCACACTGACATGTAAGGTAACTACTTCCACCCATCACATCCAAAAGTGTTTGATAACGATGGTCAAGATCAGTGACACGATGTGCAACATTTTCTGCAGCTTTTCTGTTTATCGTAATCTCTGGGGTTTTTTCTTGAAATGTTTGTAGTCCAGCAGTTGATGTTGCAGTTGCTCGGATTTGACATTCGCGCATTTCGGCAACAATATCTTCAAGACGTTTGACACGTTCGTTCAAGGCCATGTTTTGCCTGAAAATCATGTTTTATTAGTTATATTTACTATCTTAGCATATATAGTATTTTTCAATTCATAGAACACATTATATTGTGCAGACATATTTGAATTAGAAGATAAGCATATAAATATATGAAAATAATAATTAACTTAAAGTAATAAATCCCATTTTTTGCAAAAACTGATTTTTAATTAGTTTAGTATACTGACAGTGGGCAGTGCTGACAGTTCCTTCTAGTTGCTATTCACATACAATTCTCCTACCTTTAATTAAAATGGTTAATGTAACTTACAATATTATTTAGGCCTCGTAAAATTGATTAAGGCGCACGCGGCTTAAAAAAAACTGAGTGGAAATAGAGATAAAAAATAACTTTTTTAATTAAAATATCTTTTAACAAAAAATAAATGCATCTATTGTAAAAAATTTGACTCACATAAATATACAATCTGTGCATATTACTTGACTTTAAAATATATATAGTAGTAAAGTTAAATAATATAGTACATAATTTGCAAATAATATAAAAATGTATACACTGAAAAAGAGAATAAAATAATAAAACAAACATTATCAATTATGAGCGAACGTCACAGTGAAAAAGATTTATACTGGCAATAATTGTTTTATAAAATATAAACAAATATGAAATATGAAATATTTGAATTATAGTTTTGTATGCTGAATTTTCGGTTTCGGTATTGACACACCAAATTGATATCACTCTATCATGAGAGCATCAAACTCTCATATTAATCAGAGTCTATTAACCATTTCTCACTACACATCTCAATTCGTACCTTTAATCTGCAAGGTTGAGTAAGCATTATCAGAAGAAAACCACTAGCGGAAGACATACGAAATTTTAAGTTGACTTATGTTGCTTACAAGAAACAAAATCGGTAAAAGCAGAAGAGTGTGTGGTTAAAAAATTTCTTGAATCGGAAAATTGTCCCCATGGTATGGAATTTTCTTACAATAAAAAACGTTTTACATTCATTCATAAATGCTGGAAAGTATCTGAAAGGGTTTGTATTTTACAACTTCAAGTTGAAATTTGTATTATTAGCTTCATTACTATTTATGCTGCCAATAGTGGACTGACAAAAAAGACAAAAATAAAACTGATATTTTTTATAATGATCTGGCCAAAGCAAAAAAGGAAACTAAGTAAAGTATAATAACCCTGATAACTGGCGATTTCAATGCAAAAATATAAAAAAGTCAAATAATATAGAAACCTGTAATTGAAAATACTCTGTATTGACGAGGAATAAGAAATAAAAATTGATCCCGACTAATCAACTTCTGTGAATTTAACTAACTTTATCAACATCCAGCTTGACACATTACAACATAGCAAGGATCTAGAAGAAAAAATGGGTAAACACAACAATTTATAATCAAATGGATTATATAATTTGTAATTATAATCAAAGAATGCAAGGTCTTATTCAGGCACTGAACTACCATCTGATCATAGACTAGTCATAACAAGACTGAACCTCAAAAATATCTATCCCAACTGGAACATAATGGCTAAAGTTTCTCAACAAATATTGGAAACCCATAAAGGGATGGAACCTCACCAGTTCATTTTATTACATATTTGGAAGCAGGATTGAGAGATTTCCAAGAAGCTCTGCTAAACTACATCCAAAAGGAACACACATGTAAAACACAATGGATCAGGCAAAATAGACTACATAGGATAATGCTGATGACATAAACATACTTGGCAAAAGGGAAGAACAACTTATGGCATATCAAGACAAAATGAAAACAATACCGAGGGACTGCAACCTCACTTTTAATACTGGAAAAAACTGAACTAATAAAAATACCCAGATCTGAAAAAACTTCGAAAAGTAGTAAAAATCTAGGGGAACTGTTAGGAGAAAATGAAAACATCAAGAAAGAAAACAGCTGGCACAAGTAGCCTTCTGTGTGGAATATGTGGAAAATCTGAAAAAAACAAGGTAAAGGTAAGTATTCCGATTTGCCTATACAATAGATATGTCAAGTCTGTACTAATGTACAACACAGATACATGGGTCATAACCAAACAACAAGAAATGTCAATAAATGCCTTCCACAGTAAACAGGTGAAGAAGACTTCCCTACCCTGAAGAGGAACAAAGAGCTCTATAAAAGAACCAATGCAAAACCATTAACAGTAGAGATAACTCAAGCCACATGGAACTTATTTGGACATATTCTAAGAATGCCCCATAGACCAGCTTACCAAGCCATGTCTGAGATGATGAAATTAGAAGAAGAAGATTAAAAATATCCTGGCAGACAAACAGCAACTATCTTTTCAATGATCAAGAAAGACATTTTGTCAACAACAAGAATTCAAAAACTGGAAAATACTGAAAACCTTGCAAACATAAAAACCATAGCAGAAAATAGGTACCATTGGAGAAAGATTGTGAGAGAGGCTACTGAAGAGAAACTAAAATATTTTCAGTAACTTGAAGAGGATTAATACTTACAATACTGATAATATTTTCTTTCTATATAAATATTTGTAAATATTGTAGAGGTCCACTAACTTTCACAGTAATACAGCTCAAAAGAATTGCTTTATTTGATTTGTGAATTTCTCTAGCTATGAGATTTTTGAAATAGTAAATTTAAAATATGGGTATATGAAAATTATTTTAATATTAAAATTATTATCAAATAATTAAAATCATGGAAATTGACCAGATTTTAAGCATACTATATAAGAATTTAGATTGAATATATTGTATTACTATTAGTTTGTTTGCATGAAATAATTTATTAATATTTAATGATGCAGTATTTAATGGAGTACATTAATTTGATGATAATCTGTGAATAAAGCATGTACATAAATCTATGTTTATCAATATTCATTGAAATAAAAATAAGTCAATTTTTCCCTTTCTTGAACCTATTATTCTAACATTTTTATTGCTTTTTTAAATAGCATCTGTATAATATGTTTAATTTATAATTAACCTTTTAATGAAAACTTAAGGTATTTTTCGAATCCAGACATACTATTTCTTATTCAGATTTTAATGGTGATTACAATGATACCAAAATTATGACATAACAGCATAATCATAAGTGCCAATATAGATTTAACCATAAATACATTTTTTGTAAAAATAGCGTAAATATAACATGTTTCATCTTGGCATATAATACATTTTTTTATATATATAACCTATAACATATTATGTTTTATAAGTATAACATATCATTCAAATTGCCACAATGGTCTCAATATGATTGTAATATGTATGTTTGTTTTAATTTTTTAACTTCTGTTGAATTTAACTTGAGTTTCACTTTATCAAATTTTCTTATGGCTCTGTGATTTCTGTCACATATATAATAAAAAATTTTGGTGCATTTTCAAAAGTTAAATGGTAAGTTTTTATTCATCAGCGCCGAACTTAAAAAAAACATAGGGGAGCCAGTCCATAACTAAAACAAAGTTATTTTGTACCGCTAGTTTTATACATACAGTGATGCACTTTTTAATGCAGCAGCATTTTTTTTTGTATCCTTCCTTTCTACGTTTTTATTATGAATTTATTTAAAAAGAAATGTGTAACCTTTTCCTGACCATATGGTTTGTATTGACCAAATGTTGTCCTGGGTATGACAAATAACTACATCCAAACAAATAATTTTTTTTATATACTTCTTATTTTCTTAATTAATTGTATTTGTTATGTCTGATTTAATCTTCCTTGATACATTTATATGTAAATTTTATTCTGTATATCTATATTCTGAAATTACACTGTTTCATTATATCAACCACTTTTACCTTCAACTTCTGCATAAATTCGTTTTACTTACAAAATACTCTTAATGTTTTGGAATATGTCTTCATTTCTTTCTATATAATTTCTCTATATAACATTTGTCTGTAAAATAAAACTGATCTTAATAAAATATACAAAGGTGCTGATCTTCTGATGAGAACCTACATATTATATTGTGTTAAAGATAAAAAGGTGTTTATGCTGATGAGAATCTGCTATACATATATTATATTGTGTAAAAGTGAAAATTTGTGCATGTATAGATTATTTGATTTCCACATAATAGGGCTTATGAATGTTTTAAACATGGAAACATTATACATTTTCTACTGTTTTGTACAATCTTATTTTACTCGGATGGTTTTCAGGCTAATGGCGGTATCCTTCACACTGGTGATGCATACAAGGATGTCACTCTGCTGCACTGATGGTTGATCATACATGACCAAGGAACTGCTGGTCCCAACTGCTTTACCTGGGAGGAATGGGATGATGCAGACATCCTGGAGGATCGACGTCAGCTGATCAGTAATTTGATCCAAGCCTTCAATGTTTGCATTCAAGGCCAGACATCCAACATCCAACATCAAGTCAATCACCTCAGTATTCAGCAATCCAGGATTGTTTGATGAGAGTGGTATGGACAAAGTGAAGAGACTGATGGTTTCTGTGGTCCAATATATCCCTTTTGCAGATCCAGAGCTAGAAAGTTTTTTTTCTAGATGTTTTTTACACTCAAGATTTTTTAAGTAGCCATAAAATCTATGCTTGTGCCTTATAAATATCAGGGACACACATAGCATTTTTCATTAGGGGTTTCAAAATCCATGAAAAGGGCACCTTAGAGACATAAACTATGCAGATATAAGTGCATAAAATAAAAGTTTATTATTAAAATGGCATAAAAAATATGTCATAATATAATACTCTGAAATAATAATAAATGTTAAAAGCCTATTAATTATTTCATTTAAAAATAGACAGAACATGGCGAACAAATATTGTTGCATTTGCTATATATATAATATAAATTATGTATAGATATAAATCTAATATTGTGTATTAAAAGATTGATTAAAGAAATGTTCAAGTCATATGTAGATAATAGCAAAATGGTTAAATTAATCAATAGTGATGAGATCAACCTTGAGATACCGATTATGTGCTTTTATGAAATTATTTATTATTATGTTGGGATTAATAGATATAGAGCAATTAATACTCAAAAGAGCCAAACTTGTTTGTCGTGTTTTACCCATGGAGGAGCAAAGACAACTTTTAATCATTTCAGTAAGCCAAAAGAATGTTCTGCTGAACATGATGGCCCGTATTTACGAACGCTGCCTAACTTAGTAACTGTTTTAGTTAGATGCGCGATCAACTAGTCAGTTACTAATTGATTCATATTACCAAAACTTTTACTAGTTAGTTTACAGTATTAGTCATAACTGACCTATATAATATCACGCGATATATTCTTTCTGATATTATTGGTTGATTATTTTTAAACTAAGGAAGGAATTCCAAATGGAATTCCCACTTGTATTATAGTTATATATACATAAAAAACACGGCGATAATCTTAATAGACATATTTTTTAGCTTGAGATAGACAGTAATGGCGAAAGTTCGAACGGACAATTGGGAGAGGGACGAGAAACTATATTTAATGGAGGTTTTAACTGAACATATTTCTGTAATAGAAGATAAGAAAACAGATTCAGACACCATAGGGAAAAAAAATAATGCTTGGAATGCGGCGAAAGCCGCGTTTTCCGTGAAGTATGGAGCTACCAGAGATCTAAAACGGTTGAAGGAGCAATACCGACGTTTGAAACTTAAAGCAAAGGAAGATCTCCGTCTACAAAAGCAGTCTGCTAAGAAGACAGGCGGTGGGCCACCAGCCAAGATGCCAGGTCAAATTTCGGAGCTGCTGTGGAATCTTCTGCCGGGCGAATTCATCATGCCAACAAACGAATTCGATGAGGATAGCGAACTGTAAGTTTAATTGTATTATTAATATATCCTACTATAGCTAAAGTACCCAGCATTGCTTTTATTTATTATGAAATTATTTCGTTCCGTTTGTAAATAAATAATAATAATGGACAACGAATATTATTCACTATTCGTTATTTATAATATTAATATAATATTAACGATGATAATAATTATTCATGTTTCCTTTTTATTTATATTTCTTTCAGGGATAGAAAAGAAAACAATGAAAATATAATCGAATCACCGGAAGAAATTGAAATCTACGAAGTCGAAAATAAACCACAGAATCCAATGTAAATACATTTATTATAAAAGTATATATAGATAGACATTTTTTAGACAAATGTATGTTCTATAATAATATATATATCAGAAATTCTATAATAATATATATATCAGAAATTCTATAATAATTTTATAAATGTTTAAGAACCTATAACTATAAATACATATACGTCAGAAGTAATAAAGTATTACAATATGAAATAAAGTATTATAATGTTATAAAAGTTTGGTATATGTATTAATTATACTCTAAATTATACATTAATACAAATATATAATCACACACATATATAGATAAAATATACATATGAACTAATATGCTAATTTAATTGTTCCTTTTCAGTGACATTGTGGATCTGGATGACGACGATACCCAAGAACCGAAAACAACTATAAAACGAAACACACCACTGCGGTCGCGTCAATCCATTGCAGCTTCGCCCTCAGGTTCAGCTGCAAAGAAGAGAAGAATGGATAACCCAGTTGAGAAAACGTTGACGAGTGTTTTAGATATGCAAAAAGAAGAGCATAGACTAAAGAAGGAAGAACACTATTTAAAAATGTACAAGTATAAAATGGAAATAGATTTCATGAAAGAGGAACATTCACTCAAATTAGAAATTATGAAACGTCAACTCAATAGTATCTAAAAAAATACTTTC